>JASDQU010500452.1:57293-76221 GCA_032191745.1 Picea mariana
GAGTAAATCGAAATCCAAGGGGTCCCAGACTACCATAACATCAATAAAGACAGATTTCCCTCCCAAAGTTACGGGAAACTGAGGAAGGATCCCTAAAGGTGACTGGTTCTTCTGTTAAAAGTGAACAGAGTCTGGGTAATCGGCACAAGCTGGGGATAACCCAAAGATTTCCAAGAAATAGAGGAAAAAATACTAACGGATGAACCTTCATTTATCAGTGTCTGAGCAACGTCCCGACCACAAACCTGTACTGGAATCTTGAAAGGAATGTGAGAGGGAAGATGAGGTCCAATTAGCACACCCCAATCAAAAAGGATGGCCTCATTACTTGGAGGGGTTTTCGCAAGAGAAGGAGGAATGCCCTCCGGCACGGTAGATCCTGTATCAACGAGAAAAACATGGGAAGTATTGGGTTTACTCTCTAGAAGGAGAGTAGGATCGATCGATGGTGGAACTGGATCAACCACTTTGGTACTCTTCAGAGGAGGAGTGGGATTGACCGATGATCTAACCGAAGCAACCACTTTGGCACTCCTCAATGGAGGAGTGGGATCGACCGATGGTGGAACCATATCGACCACTTTGGCACTCTTCAGAGGAGGAGTGGGATTGACCGATGATGTAATCGGAGCAACCACTTTGGCACTCTTCAAAGGAGGAGTGGGATTGACTGATGATGTAATCGGAGCAACCACTTTGGCACTCCTCAATGGGGGAGTGGGATTGACCGATGGAGGAACCATATCGACCACTTTCGCACTCTTCAAATGAAGGGTGGGTCTGACCAAATACGAGACTAGATCAGTCACTTGGGTTTCACTTTTCAGATGAAAAGTGGGGCATATCGATGATGGAACTGGATCAGCTACTTTGGCGAGTGGTTCAACCGAGGATGAAACTAGATTGACCACCTGATCAACCGGACTGACCGGGGATGGAACCGGATTTACCATTCTATCAACTAACGATGGGTTGGGGGAAATCTTACGATGACTAGTTGGAATTTGAAGCTTTTCCAAAAGATAAGAAGCCTCATTCATGCAAGGACAAAGGTGAGAATAATGATCACTTTCGCATAACATACAAGGGAATTTGACAATTGTCTTCTTCTTACCAACCTTAACGTCACTAGTTGACGGGGCATCACCAGCATGTCTAGCATAGGCCAATGACATGGAGGACCACATTTCTAAGACCTTGGGAAGACCAGGGAAATCCCTTAAAAAGTGGTCACCCTTACAAAGACTGCAAGGGAATTTGGGTTTCAGATTCTTCATTTTAATCTTGTTGACCTCATCAACACTCCTAGTACTATTAACAGTAGTTGGTTGCTTAGATCCAACATCTGATGTAGTTGGAGGCTTGGTCCTTTTCGAGTTCTTCTTCTTCTTCTCTTTCCATTTCTTCTTCTTCTGATCAGCCTAGCTACTTGCTTTAGAGCTTTCACTAGGAGAAGAAGGAGAAAAGGAAGGAGACGTAATGGGTGAAGAAGGAGAAAAGTCGACATGAGGTTGATGTGTGGGTGGTGTACTGACATTTGAAGTATTAGGTGCAGTTGAAGCACTGGGAGGATTTGAGATCACCGGAGTGGGGAATAACCAAACCTGTAATCCGATGGTGAGTCCCGGAATACTAAGTGTGGCAATGTACGGAGGACCAAAGTTTCCAAAAGAAGGAAAGGTGAAAGGTTCCCCAGAACAAGGGGTTCCTCCATTGGTACTCCCAAGAGTTGATGTCATTAACACTGACTCGACCTAAGGTCCACTAAGTAAAACAAACAACACATGCTATGAATCTAAAAGAAAAAAATCAAACAAAAATTCCCACAATGAAACCACTAGTTGGTGATGAAATCCAACATCGCCAGATCAATATAGGATGGGGTGGGGATAGAGTGGGTGGATCAGTTACGTTGGCGACCTGCTTAACGAACTTACACCTTGGTGTAAGCTTCCACGCAGTAAATGTGGATTTACCCTCCAAGGAGCCCGAGTGAGTTTGACCAACATATGTTCCAGGTACAGTGAGACTTCCCTTCACCGTCACCTCGTGTAAGACCCTGAAGATTATGGCTACTAAGGTCACCAACTCGTAGTCATCCCCTGGGCGGGTACATTCAACAGTCCAGTCCGAATGTATGGGCATGATAACAAGTCTGAAATCCTTCAAGAGAACTGAGGACAAATGGATCGATATAACTCCAGAGGACCCCGAATGGATTCAGAATTCATGAAGCACCGAGACCAAATGAAGACAGTTGAACCTCAAGAATAATCCCCAATATACGATCTGAATACTATGAACGGTTGAACCACGGAGGGATAATCTTCGTAACTCTCTCGAACACAACCTCGTGCATGACCCCTGTATGAGAGGGGGATCCTAGAAATCATATACGACAATTGGATTTTCTCTCCCTATCACAAGATTCTAATGTTTATTTGACAGCTTTGGAAAGTTATCCTTTCAACCTATTCCAAATCCCTACACCTTAAGCTAATGTAGGTTTTCTAACAAAAAATGTAAAAATTTCTAATGAATTTTAGTTAAGCACTTGATTTTAAGGTTGTTGTTTACTTGGAGGTGTATGAGAGTGAAAATTGATGATATCATGACTCAATTCCCAAAACATGCATAAGAAATGATAAGCAGTATTTTCTTTCAATGAGTGTCTATTTAAGGAAAGGAGAAGGATTTTCCTTTCACTTTCAAACACTATGATTCAATGACCTCATGCAATAGTCCTCAATCAAAAATCCGATACAATGCTAAAATGTTTATATGTGACTGATAATCAGTTTGATGTAAAGCTTCCTATGTTAATCAAACTTCAAGATCTGTGAGATTTAAGCAACCTTGAAGCAAACTTCACATAAACAAAAACAAACCCTCATTGTGATCAAACAATACAAAAGCAAACCAAATACAGACAGGAGGAAATTCTTGGAGAAAATACCTCAAAGATCTTTGAATTTCCTTACAACAGCTTTCAGTCAATCAGATAAGTGAGAAAGCAGTAGATCGACTCCAAAACTCAGGGAAGAAGAGCGACTCAAAGCAAGGAAAATATATGTCAAAAATCCAAACAAAACATCATTAATCCTTAGAAATCAAATAATTGGAGGCTAAACAAGGACACACTAAGATAGCATAAACCCTGAGCAGATGAATCAGCAAAAAGAAGACTGAGAAAAACTACTCCCAAGAAGATTTTTGCAGAAAAAGGGGCAGTTCTCTGGTGTCAAGGGTACCAGAGCATTGCAACACTCTATGGGATCCTTCAACGGAGTGCCAATACCCTGGTGGTAAAGGCAGGGGAGCGTTGGCCTCTCAGAACTCAAAATTTTGCTCAGAAATAAAAAAAAAACTCAGGAAAAATGCAAAAATTCAATGTGTAAGATGAATCCAAGAGCCAAAGGTCAAAAAATGAGCAAAGGCCAAAACAAGACCTAGGAAAGGAATCAAAAAATCAAAGTTCCTCCCCAATGGAGTCGCCAATTTATGTTACAGAGAAATCCCCCTACGAACAAGTGGATTCTCTCTTGGATACTAGACCCCATGAACAAGATAGAAAAGTGCTATTGTGGACACTGACTTTCCTTTTCATGAAGCTAAACTATCCAAAGAAGAAGAAGGAAGAAGAGTAAATACCTTTTTACCGACGTTTGTCCTTGCTCGATCCAGGCTGATCTTGATCTCTAAGTTATTCAGAAGATCCTGCAATACAATGAGCAACAACAACAAGACATACTCCCTACTCTACCATGATTGTCTTCATAATGGATCTATGAAAGAAACAAGTTTATGAAACATACACAAACTTTAAAGGAAACAGGCCAAGCATAGATTTATATTAATGAAAACAAAGTGAGATGCTTACAGCCATGGATGTAGGTGCAGCAGCTTCACCAAGCTCTCTTTGTCCGGTCCCTTGCTCAAATAATACACACACAGAATGTTGATGCTTTAATGATATCTCCCTTATGAGATCATAAGTTTGATACTTCACAATGTCTCCATCTTATACCATTTCTCATGAGATCTCTCTCAATCTCCATATTATACCATTTCTCATGAGATCATAAGTTTGATACTTCACAATGTCTCTCCTTCCTTATGGGATCATAAGTTAGGTGCTTCTCGATTTCTCTATTCTTTTCACCATGAGGAGGCCTCCTTATATAAGCTTGGAGAGACCCAACCACCTAAGAGATTCTTGGGATAAGTTGAGGATTCTTCTCCTTCAGTTGTGGATCCTCCCTAAGATCGAGCCTTGACCTCAAATCTGAATCCAACCAACTCCAGATATGAAGGGATTCTTCCCTGATTTCTCTCAACAATCTAAATATTCGCTCAAAAAAGGMYAGCGCTCCCTCAKAATGGGGCACAAAGCATTGGAACGCTCCCCCAAAAGAGGTCACAGAGCGTTGGCACTCCCTGACAATGTATAGGGGAGCGTTGCCTTCCAAAATTGATTTTTTAGTGGTTTTCTCAGTGGCAAAAGACTTGTACTCTTTGTCAAATGACTTCTCCTCTTCAAAACCAGTCTTTGAAGGTGTCTTAAGTGTCCTTATGATGTCGTTAGAGACACGACATAGGCAAGATGACAGTATGATGTTTGTGACACTTGCGACACTTGTGACCAAAAATGCGACACTAGCAATGACGAAAATGGGTCATCATTGAAGTGATTAATTTTGAGGTGTAACAACAACCAAGAATAAGAATCGGTATATCATATCTTCATCCACTGTGTTTTCACCCGATCAGTCTAGGCCAACATCTCTGCAGCACTCAAATTAAATTTCTCCTGGGATGGAATTACATTAACAGATTTCTTTGAGAACTGGTCAAAAATCGCCCATCACTCTTTACATCTTCCCCCTATGGTCTACTGGTATATTTGGCTTGACAAAAACAAATTCATCTTTGAAAATAGGCCACCATCATCCACTTATGTGGCCTATAAATCGCTTGTCCTACACAACTCCTAGACAATTATCCACCCTAGAACTATGGGGAAAATAACCAAGCACAATATCCCCACCTTGGAGAAGAATCCCACAGGTTGGTTTGATGGAGCATCATAATCAAATGGTATGCAGAGTGGCGCAGGGGGAGTGATACATGTCTCCCCAAATACTCATTGCGGATGGAATTTGAATTGTGGACAGGGCACCAACACCAGGGCATAATTATTGGGCATGTGGGCCACTCTCCTTCTAGCCTCCAGAATAAATCTAGATACACTTCTGTTGTACGGAGATTCTCGCATCATCATAGATTGGATTAAAAATAAAAACAAACTACAGGTCACCACTCTCTTCGGCTAGAAGGAAAGGATCAGACAACTCCAATCATCATTCATCAAGCTAAACTTCAAACATAATTATCGAGAAAAAAACAAATAAGTTGATTCACTCTCCAAGGTTGCACTCAAGAAGAAAGTTGGATTCATTACCTACAATCTCTGGGTGGATGGGCACGAGGGCCCCACACATGTTTTAAAATTATTTTAGGACATCTGACAGCTATATTATTAGAGATCTGATCAGTCTCTATGTCCATCCTCCTAGCACAACACAACTCAAATTATTATTAGCATTGACCTTTCCCACAATACTTTTCTGCCCCTCCGCCACAATTACTATTTTAACAGACAGAACTAATATTTTTTATGTAATAACTAGCATGAATTGTACTTATAATTTTCCTCTGAGTTTTGTTTTTCCTTGTTATGTAACCTCTCAAACAGAGAACAAAATTATACTTCTAATATAATTTGTGAAATTTTATCTGTAAAAAAAAATAAAAAATAAAAATAATACTTTACATTATCAAAATGATATAAATAATACTTTATATTATCAAAAGGACAAATAGAGGGAAGTAGATCACTAATTCCAACACTTGAGAGTTTCTCAAAGGGCTTAGTTATACACACGAAATTGATGAAGGAGAGGTTGGATTATTAATATACATGAACCCACTATTGTTCTCATGGAATATTCTTAGTGTTTAGCTCTGTCTTCACCTATCCTTCTCCTATGGACTAAAGAATTAAAATTTAAATTTTAAAAATTTTCGTTGATTGTATCTTTTTATTTAAATATTTTAAAAAAAGAATGCTCTTTTATTTTATTTTTTTTATTTTTTAAATGTGAGAAATATATAAACATTAAAAAAAACATTTTGTTTACAAAGATACATTTTGTTTACAAAGATGTATCTTTATTTGAAACATTAATATTAAAAATTATTGTTAAATTTGATTTAGTTGAAGGTGTTTTTTTCTTATGTTATATTTAATATAAAAAACACAACTATTTTCATGATTTAATAGAATATTTAATTAAACAAATTAATGTAAAAATCAATTAAATTTAATTTATATTTTTTTCATGATATATTTTTTTCATGATTTAATATGCATGATTATATCATTTTCTTGTCTTTTAATATGTATGTGACATGCAGGACTAGTTTGTGGTTCAGATCCAGGGGCATCTAAGCCATCAAAATAACCCGATGGTTGCACCCTGATTGGGCTATACCAACCCTTACCATGACTATATTTTTAAGGTGTCTTCTCTCGTGGTGGTTTCGAACTTGGATTACCATGCATAATAAGGCCCATTTGATTGCATGATATTATCATTGTATAAAATTGAAGAAATTATTATTTTACTAGTTTTAATTACAATAATTTTAATTTTATCAAAATTAATGAAAAGTTCAGTAAAATTATTTAAGAATAAATTTTTAAAAATAGAGTTTAATCCAAAAATTAATTAAAATATTGATAAAATAAGACAAGCATTGATTGAGTCATTTAATCAAGTTTGTAAACATGTTTAACCAACATATTGTATCTCCTTGCACAACAAAAAAAATCACCATGAAAAATGGTTAAATAATATATAATGACATTAAATGATTAGAAAAATTTACAATCACAATTCAAATTAAAWAATTTCATACAATTATAGTTAAACGTTATAGGAGATCTCAAATTAAATGAGTGATACATCTCAAATTTAATTTAAAAATATAAATCATTAACATACACAATACATTTTGTAAATTAAAAAATATCAACATCAACATGATACAAAAACATATAATCTATATGAACTATAATATCAATATCAATATACATGTCAAATATAAATGCCAAATATACATGTAAAATACACATCACAACAATCAAATATATACATGTTAAGGAATCAATACCTTCACCACTAGAGCCAAAAGAATCAATACCTCTACCAAATAATAATGTAGAAAGTAATGTCTTGTTGACCAAAATTGGTCATCTATATTTTCTCGCTCCTGGAATAATAAAAAAACTGATATCAAAAGAAGAAAATGTTCAAACAATTATAAGTTCATGGTGTAGCCCTTGGTCTCGGATTCTCCACGTATTTTTTGTATCCAAAATCTGAGTTCGTATGCTCAAAATATCCAGGTTTGTGTTTAAGCGGAAAAAGGTGCTTCTTCCATGTGGAATAAAGCTAATTTCTCAAAAATATACCTAAATTTTTCAAGCCCAAGACCCATAAATTTCTTCTATTTTTCAAGCCCAAGACCCTTAAAATCTTCTTCTTACGGGTTCACCTCTTCAACCAACCCGACACCCCATTCTACTCTCCTCTCTTCTCTCATACTCTACACAACATCTCTCTCTCCATACTTCACTTTTTTTTACCCACATATTCCATACTTAATATTTTTTTTTTTACAAAAACTGGAGAAAATTTTATTAATAAAAAAGCACGAGCAAAGTCGTTTGGTACATAGAAAAGTGTTGGTAAAGAAGAAAATCCAACATCATATAATTGTCGATTACAATAAAAGAGTTGGTATTCCTATAATGCTTATCATGTTATACTATGTCCAAAAACTTTAGCATTCAAAAACATTTTCCATGCACATTACATAGATTTGCAAAATTATGACAAGCTATACTACTTTTCTTTTTTGAGGAATTCTTCATCTGTTGATGGCACCAGAGCCACATTCAGATATGGTAATATCATTCTCTCTTCTCTGGTCTGATGTGTTCCACTCCATTATGATTCTAGACTGAAAKCTCTGCAGATGACCCCCTCACATCCAATTTTGTTTGCATCGACTCCCYCTGTCTACGAAGGAAGTCCACTTTGTCCTGGAGTTGTCCAATGAGTGCTTTRTGTTCTRCCAATKTTTCCATGGAAAAGGAGAGGGTYGAATTATGTGAGTCTACTTTAAGATAAAGTTGGTGGGTGAAGGTAAAGTTATCCTCCACCAACTCCTCATCTTCATGCACCYGAGCCTGCTGAGGAGCTTTCCCATGTGCCATGATGAGAGACAAAATGCAGGGGTCAAAATATRTAAAATTATGAGTCATCACCAGCRTACRACCAACCAAGCTTGTCAGAAACCTCCTTGGATTMYAGGAGGYAGGAGAGAAGAGATAAATTTCAACGCWCACTTTGAATTTATAAACAGTGGTATTTGGCRACGACAATGAATTTGACAGGAGCACAACCAAAATAAAAAGGAAWCCATAGTAATTGACTAGGAATATATCCCAATTGAAGTGCAGGATGATGATAGAGAGTAGATGGATAGGAATTCCTTCACCAAGATGATTTACATTCCTCGTAATTGAACTCTACACCTCAATTAAATCATGCCTCTCTGATATTTCCTCCAAACATTGAAGAAACTGTGGTGGAGAATTTGGTTCTCCACCTGACCACCAAGTACCCGAATTTACATTTTCCTAGGGGAATTCATTAAGTTTCACTAAACAGGCCAAGAGATGGAATTTTCTCTTGAGTGATAGACGCTTCTTAATACTAGACATCATTGGCATTCTCCCAATATTAATAGAACCTCGAACGACAGGGATACATGAACTCGGGTGTTACAGATATTCCCATGAACCAGAGGTCATGTTGGGGTTGTCGTGGCCTGTAATTTCTAGGTTTCCACACTTCCTTTCATGATTACATCCTTTTCATACATCATCAAATCCATTGACACTTGAGCTGGCCTAATCCTGTGAAATACATAGTGCTGAGAAGTCCCACGAGGGTAAGAGTTCATGGATTGTTCGCACATCTTCATGGACGGGACCGGTGCCAAGTGTGACCTGCACATCCCCATGAGCCAGGATATGATGGGAGTATTAGATGACCATTCTCGTTTATATCTTTCCCCGCCTTGCATAAAAATTCCACGTGTCATCCTTTGTTCTTTGTGGGCCCAGCTGGCTCAATTTTAATTTGGGGTCTTTTCCATTAGGGAGGGTATATGAATAGGACTCTCCCTTGGAATTTCAAGGATCCAAGGGCCATTATGATTGCTTGATTAGCCATTATGCCATCTTCTCGGTTGTCTATTCTCAGTATATGATATAAATTATCTTGAATGGAGGACAAGAGTGCCTTTGTTCAGTCGATAATTCTCTAGAGCTTGGTGTCTTTAGGATTGGTTCCTAGAAAAAAAAAAAAAAAGGATGATGTTTTTTGAGTCATGTACTATTTTGATATTCTTTAGTTGTTGCTCATGTGCTAACAAAATCCCTTGATAAATCACATTGGCTTTGGCCATATTGTTGGTAGTCTTGCCCAAGTTCGAGGAAAACTCTATCAAACGATTTCCTCTAGGGATATACAACACCCCTCCCACACCTTCCTCCCCTGGGTTTCCTTTTGAATCCCCATCAGAACATAGGATGAATCTCACTTGAGAAGATAGCCATAGATTGTATTATTGATGTGAAATCTAAAGCTACCAGAATGATCTTTGAAGTCTTTTGGAGGAATGACTTATTTTGACATTCATTTTAGTCATCCAGTGTTCTTCTTTTTCCAGTTGTTCAACTTTCTCAACTTTTATTCTTCGTGAAAAGATATATTCTCCCAATTGGCCCATTGCATCGGCAATGACTGTAGGGGGTGGGGGGAGACAATTTATTTTTAAAGATGACTTTATTCCTTGCCAACCAAATTTGTCAAAAAAAAAAATTAATGGATTCCTTCCAGACACAGAGAAAGGTTGGTTTGTTAGAAAATGATCCCTTATAGACTTTACTCCATTTCCCAATCATAATTATGCATGTTGAGGCCCAGGCAATTTTATGCATTAATTCTGAATATACCATTTGCAATACTTGTTTGGAGAAATTGCAATCCAAGAATAGAAGTGTTGAAGATTCAGAATCTTGTTTGCATAGTGCACATATAAATGGTCCCGTAATACCTCTTTTGAGCAAATTTTCTCATGTCAGCAGCTTATTGTGTGCTAATTTCCATCCAAAAATATTAATCTTTGGGAGCCCATCTATATTCCAAATCTCTTTCCATATATTGGATTTTTTTGGTAGTTGGGATTGATTGAGAAGAAGCTTGTATCCTTCCTTTACCGAATAACTAGAAGAACCCCACCCTCTGCATTCATGTTGTTGGAGATGAACAGGAGTCGAACCATTGATAATCAAGATAAAGGATTGAGAAGTTAGGATAAGATTTGGAGGGACTTCTCCCAAATTCCACCCCTTCCAAGATCCATTGCTATGCCATTCGGAGATGTCAAAGAGGGAGGATTTCCTAAATTTTCTATCCAGGTATGCAAAGGGTCTAGGGAGGGGATGCCAAATAGGATTCCAGAGGCAGAGAAGGAGTCCTCCCATAGTTTGATATCCTTTCCATTCCCTGGGCACCAAAAAATATTATCTCGCAAGATCGGGAGAGAGGCACTTAATATTTTCCAAATAGGACAGCCTTAGTGTTAGTGAGGAGCATTGTCCAGGAATCTTATTCGATTTATTGATAGGTACTTGTGACATATTTCTTTCATCCACCAGTCTTTTCCCTCAGATACCAATCTCCAAAGAATTATTTCTCCTAGTGTAATATTTATCTTTTCAGGGTCCCAGATTCCTAGCCCACCATGCACTTTAGGGGCACAAACTATAGACCAATTGACCATATGGAATTTTTTATCATTATATTTACCCCCTTGCCATAAGAATTTGCAGATTATCTGATCCATTTCCTTTTTTATGTCCATTGTGTCTAGGAGAGTGGAGAATTGTAAGATGGGGAAAGAAGATAAGACTGATTTTACCAAAACCACTTGGCTTGTTGGATTCAACCAAATATATCCCCAAACCTCTAAATGGTCTTTAATATTTTGTACGATAACTTGCCACGCCTCCCCTTGGAGATATTTCAAGTTGATTGGAGTGCCAAAGTATTTGAATAATTTCCAATCCATTGAGAAAGAAAATTGAAGTAGACTGGAAATTCTTTCCAGAGTGCTTTCTTTTATATTCCATGCATAAATTTAGCTCTTGTTTTTGTTTATAATTCCTCTTGAGACTTCACCGTACAGATCCAATACCAATTTGAATCGACTGGCCATAATTTCATAAGCTCCACCAAGCAATAGAGTATCGTCAGCAAATTGTGAGTGGTTTATTCTTCTGACTCCTCTTGCAATCTTCAGACCTGGGATGGAGCATGTTCTTCTTTCATGTTCTAATCTTCTATTCAGAGATTTTTCCATTGAAACATACAACATTTGGGAAATCATGAATCTAGGTCTTAAGCCTATTGATACTTTAAAAAAGGGGGCATGCATGCCATTTATTAATGGAGTTATCCAAGGGGTGGATATACATGCTCTGATCCAAGAGATAAAAGATTGATTAAAGACAAAAAAAAATTAAAACTTCAATAAGGAAACTATGCATTACTCGATCAAACACATTTTCCATATCTATTTTAATAACCATACCTCTTTATCCACTTATGAAACTGGTGTGGATAGCCTCCTGTACCAAAGTGATACTGTCCCAAATCTACCTTTTTGTGACAAAGCATCCTTGGTTTGGAAGAATGAGGCGGGGTAATATCGGCTTCAATCTGTTTGCAATGACTTTTGCCAGGATTTTCTAGGAAACGTTACAAAGAGATATGGGATGGAACCTGTCAAAGGAAGAGGCATTTTTTTCCTTTGGTATCAAGGATATGAAAGACAAGTTGATGGCACCACCCATCCTAAAATATTTTTGAACATATCTAATCATTCGAATGAAATCAATTTTGATAATTGTCCAACATTTTCTATAGAAATGAAGAGTGAAGCCATTTGGACCAGGATCTTTGTCTAGGTCAAACTGATTGAGGACTTCTCGAACTTCTTTAGTTGAAACCTCCTTATTTAGAAATATGTTATCCTCCTTTGTGATCAAGGCAGGGATGTGCTCTATAAATTGTTTACTCATCTATTGATTGTCTTCTCCTTTCTTTGTATAAAGATTTCCAAAATGAGTTGAAGTTGCCTTTTTAATTTCCTTGAAGGAGGTAATAATGGCCCATGACTATGTCTTTATTTCCTCCACGTTGTTTATATATTGTCTATCCTTTGCCTGGTTATGAACGAAGGAGGTGTTTTTGTCCCCTGCCTGGAGCCATAGAGACCTTGATTTCAGCTTCCAGATCATTTCTTCACCTTGTTGAGCCTTCATGTACTTTTGGAAAAATTCTTTCTCTTGAGAGATATGGCTATCATTGATTTCTTTAACTTCCATATTTTTCTGTAATTCCTCCAAATTCTTTTTAAATTTTTCTACTTCATCCCTAGTGGGGTGGGGAGAATTCTTTACCCAATCATTTATATCTTATTTGGTTCTTTTAAAATTTTGTTCCCAGATATAAACAGGGAACCCATCCACCCATTGAGGAAATCATGTGAGTCCAATCAAATGTGATTAAAGAAAAAGGGAATCGAACCTACATTTTTAGCTTTATTGAAGGAGAGAGAGATTGGGAGATGATCAAAAACACCCCAGGGAATTATATGAGAGGAGATCTTATCTGGAAGAGATAACAAAGAGCTATGGATAAGGAAACGATCGATCCTATATGCAATGTGGCCTACTCTAGTACGTTTGTTGCTCCATGTATATTTTCCTTTGTTGGGGTGAACATCAAAGAGATCCAGACCAAAGACCAAATCTTCCATGAGTTCCCTGAAAGGATCTCTTACTAGTGAACCTTATTTTTTTCTATCATGTGCAGATTTGTATAGAAGTCACCTATTATGATACAGTTTTGTTGAAAGCCAGCATATTTGATAGCCAACAAAGACTCCCAACATTCTACTTTCTCCCAATAATTTTTAGGCATATAAACATTGAAGATAGGATAAACATTACCTAAGGGCAGATGTTTCAGTTGTACCATAATCCAGTAGGTTTATTCATATCTACTTTCTTCAAGGAAGGATAAAGTATTCCACATAATGCAAATTACCCCTGAAGCTCTTGGGCTTGATTTCCATATTTGTTGCATTTCATAGAGGGCCTCTGGCCCTATAATTTTAGTCTCCTGGATTAGGAGGGTTTGGGGTTTTTCTGATTTAATTAATTTTCCCATAGCTTCCTTTTTTTTCTTTTTGTCCCATACCCCTACAATTCCAGGAGACTAGCTTGATTACTTACTTGTGGTTTTAGATGCCCCCGCTTTAGAGGGTTGAGTATGTCCCTTAGAAAAGGGTGCCTTTCTTGGTTTCCCATATTTCTTGAATACTTCTTCGAGGGTGGTCTAGATTCCCAATTATTTATCTCGAGTTGCATATTTTTCCCTTCTATTTCGATTAGTTTTCCAACCCGCCTTCGATGCTTTGGTGCTCTTAGTGATATCCAAATCTAGATCATCCCCAAAATCCTCCTGACTATCTTCCTCTAGTATTACCGGAATATCTGAAGAAGCCCAGGGGGGATTCATATTAGGGGAAGGATCCACAAGTTACATCTTATTCATTATGATCGAGTGGGGGAGTTGAATCTTTTTCATGTTGGATCTGATTTTCTTCTGTTGTTTCCTTTTCCTTTGAGTCTACTATTTCTGCCTCTAAATTTTATAGTGTTGTGTACCTATTTTTGCTAATTTATGCTCCATGATTTCCCATCATTGGATACTTTCCTTTGAGAGGAGAAGAAGGAATGGAGATTTATCTACGCTCCTATCATTGTGCTTTTGTTTTATTTGAGATTTTCTTTCTTTTGGCTTGTTTCCATTGCTCCTGATCTTTTTCTTCTGGTTGACCTACCTTTGTCTTGGGACATTTTTTTGCAAAATGGCCATATTCATGACAAGCTTTGCACTTGAATGGGAGTTGTTCATAGTCTATTGTCTGGATATAGGACCAATTATCCAAGGTGAGTTGGATGGTCTCTGGTAATCCCTTTTCCAGATGTACTTCTACACATAGGGGAGCACAAGCTTGGAGGCCTTCTCGTGGTTCGACATGATCAATGAATCTACCTAGCATGTTTCCAATGTTTTTCAGGGTTTCATCATTCCAGGAGTGCATGGGAGTGCATGGGAGGAAAAGGAAAATGAACCCATACTGGAACTGTTGATGGGATGTCGTTCTCCAGACTAAAACATGGAGTCCATTTATTTAGATGCATTCCCCTTGAGCCCATGAAATAGGGGCCATTTCTAAATATGATATCTCTATCAACTTTGTTTTCAAAGAGAAAGATGAAGAACTCCTTACCACAAAATGCAGAAAACAATTTCCCTTTTCTCATTTTCTTCCAGTTTTGGTTCAACCATTGTGTCATTTCTCTTGTGTTAAAATTAGTGAAGCTGCAAGATCCATTCTTCGGGAGGATGGCATAAGACCCTAGCTGAGATCTAGGACCCCCAGTGCACTCTTGGGGTTATTGGTTTGGGACCAAGCATTTAGAGCCATGGAAAAAGACCCTAGTGAGGTCCCCCGATGTATTTATGGGGTTCATGGTCAAGGACCAAGAAGTAAGTCCCTAGATGTGTTCTAGGTCCCCTGGATGTGTTCCAGGGAATCCTTTCTCGGTGCTTGGATTGATCCTTGGATGTGTTCCTTGGTGGTTGATGATGTAAGTCCCTAGATGTGTCCTAGGGCCACTAGATGTGTTCCAAGGAATCCTTGCTTAAACGCTTGGGTTGATCCTTGGTCTTGTACCTTGGTGGATAAAGACCTTAGATGTGTTCTAGGGCCCCCAAATTTGTTATGGGGTATCCTGGTCTGGGACTAGGTGGTTCTTGGTTGAGTACCAATATGTGATGATGTGTGATCTTCTTCTTCTCTCCTGGGATGGTCCATGAGACCTAGGAGAAGCTAGAAGATAGACATGACCACATCATTGGTTTTTCCTCTTATGTAGGGATTGTTGGTTGATCTCCTTCTCTAACTATTTCTTGGGCTAACTAATCCAGAATTGGATCTCGGGACCAAAATGGGTCCAGGATGGCCTAAAAATAAAAGTGCTTAGAATGGCTTCAAAACAGATGTGTGTGTAGGCCTTGTCGATATGAACCCAACTCAACATGAACGGGCTCAAACGGACATTGTATGCGAAAAATATCACGGTCTGTTTGTTTCGTCAAACAAGCAAAAAAAGATGTTGACTGTACAGTCTATACATTCCGTACAGTGTTGGTGTGGTAGCTGACTGTACAGGTCATACACTCGTACAAGTGACATGGTAGGGTGTGTTGGTGGTGACATGGATAGGTACAGGTGGATGAGTTATATCGTGACACATGGCACCACTGCAAGGGTGACATGTGGCACGAGCTGACATGGCAGGTATAGTTGGCAGGGGTTGACGTGGTAGGTACAGTGGCATGTGACAGGGTAGACACATAGGCAGTTGCATGGACCAGTCATCACTTGACATGTAGCAGTTTGTGGGAAAGTGGTAAGGTTCCACATGGCACCCATTCATTGGACATTTTTGTTTTGAAAAAATTATATGGAGCACGCGAGATTTGAACCCATGACCTCTGGTCCAGGCTAATGGTTTGGCAAGGTTGGGCTACCAGCCCACCCTAGGTGTCACTTGTTAACCATAGTTCAATTTAATTATTTAAACTTCCCATAGTTTATATCTAGCGGAGTAAAGGGATGGGGCTAGTCGGCACAACACTCCATCCGACCACAACATATGACCATTGCCTCCGTTGATTGGCACGTGCTTTTGAATGGTGCTTGGCCCAGCCTTAGTCGCATGGAGCCATATCCCATATGACTTGGATGTATAGTGTTTGGCACAAATTTTTAGTGGTTAGCTTCGGTCGGGCGGGCTATCCCACCAACTAGGGGTGTAACCATGGCTAAAATGACAGGGAAGCTATCTGTTAAGGGGCGCATGGAGTATAGATCGAGGCCATATGGCCATGCACACAACCAGGAGTCGAACGGTAAGGGGGCCAGCATGCCAGGACTTAGAGCTTGGGCACATGGCAACGCTCCATATGACCAGGAGCCCGCAAAAAAGGGGTTGTGCCCTGATTATTTGCAAAGTGGGTTTTTAAACTTTATTGTATGATTTTAATTGGATTTTCTCAGCAGTTTTGGAGATCTAGTCCATCTTTGGAGGATCTTGGGCCCTTTTTGAGGCCAGATCTTGGGGAGAAGTTGGGAGGTTGTTACCCACTTCAGGCATATATAAGCTAGAGGCTCTTGAATCCATGGAAGGGGGATTAAAAATAGACAAATGCTGAATAATTGCCAAGCCAAAGACATTTTTATGCAGGGAAGCCATTGAGGAGGGCACCTTTGCGGGCCATTTTTGGGAGCTCCGTTCATCCGTTTTCAGTGTCGTTAGTTTTGTTAGGTTCTTGAGATCTGGTAGAGAAAGACCATATCAGTTTGTAATCCTTTTGGCATTGTTATGATGTACTTTTAAAGATTCAAATAGAAATAAGAAAGCCTCACCCACTGAGACAAAGGCCCGGAGATGTAGGCGAGATTGCCGAACTCCGTTATCACTTTGGTGTTTATGGTTTGTTGTTATTCATGCTTATTTCTAGATCTGTATATTTCTTAATGGATTTTATGTTTCCTCTTTCATTAGTTTCCTAAATGGTTAAATAACTCATGCAAAACAACTCAACCATTGTCGTTTAAAAGATCCATTTGGATCATGTGGTATCAGAGCTAGTTGACGGTTGGTTTTTGAGTTTACATTATTACTAGGGAAAAGATGAATCATGGTGAAGGTGATCTTGTTGAAGAGAATCCATTGATTTTATTGAGAAAGAGAACTTCTCAAAGTGACAAGACGATATCGGAAGAGTGACTTTCTAAAGAAGAGAAAGAGTTTCGAAAGGCTTTCTTCGCCATGTCGAAGATGATGAAGGTTATATATGAGGATTACTTGGAACAGAAGAGACTGATTCTAGGAGAATATTCAAAGGTCAAAGTGAAGAAGGAGAGGATCCTCCTCAAATTCCTCCTTCACCTCCTTCTTCTCCATCAACTTCTTCTTCTTCAAGTTCAAGTTCTAAATCCATTGCAAGAAAACATGTCCATAAACATAAACATGAAATGCCTTTACTTAAGCTTGATGTAAAATTTGAATTACCCATGTATGATGGTGAAGTCAATGCAGAGAGACTTGATAATTGGGTCAAACACATGGAGGTTTACTGAAGTGTGCAACAAATCAAGGATGAGGCAACTCAAATCAAATTGGCCTTGCTTCGACTTCCAGGCACAACACTCATCTCATGGCAAAGCAAGTTGCAAAATGGCATGCAACAAGTGGGTAATGTATTTCCACCATGGCAAAGTTTTTTTTTTGAACTTAGAAAGCAATTTTATCCTTTGGGTTATAAACAGAAATCTTTAATTGAATGGCAAGGTCTTAAACTAAGAAAAGGACAAACAGTGCAAGAATACACGGATGGATTTCACAAAATGGCAATGATGTTAGATATTCCTTTACATACCCAATAAACTCTTATGAAGTATATAGGAGGTTTACCTGCACATATTCATAACACTGTATTTATGTTTGGACCTACTAATCTTGATGAGGTTTATGTTCAAGCAACATACATTGAAGCAGGGAAAATAGGGGTTGGTGTATCAAGGGAATCGTCTTTAGGGAAAGAGGAGAAAAGGAAATGGAATGGCAAGAAAGAAAATTCAGTGGCCAGAAAGAAAGAGAAGCCATCTTGCAAGCATTACAAGAAAGAGGGACATGATGAGGACCATTGTTGGTAATTTCGTCCCGAGAAGAGACCAAAGTGGTTAAAAGAAAATAAAGGGAGGCAAACAGTTGCAACAACATCATGACCAACAGACTTGGGATTGGATTCAAGTGATGAATCTAACGTCTCATTGGTTGGTTTGGCAAGTAAAATTGGTGATGGATTTGATTCTAGAAGTAAATTGTTTCACATAAGGGTCATAATGAGTNAGGTTTATGTTCAAGCAACATACATTGAAGCAGGGAAAATAGGGGTTGGTGTATCAAGGGAATCGTCTTTAGGGAAAGAGGAGAAAAGGAAATGGAATGGCAAGAAAGAAAATTCAGTGGCCAGAAAGGAAGAGAAGCCATCTTGCAAGCATTGCAAGAAAGAGGGACATGATGAGGACCATTGTTGGCAATTTCATCCCGAGAAGAGACCAAAGTGGTTAAAAGAAAATAAAGGGAGGCAAACAGTTGCAACAACATCATGACCAACAGACTTGGGATTGGATTCAAGTGATGAATCTAACGTTTCATTGGTTGGTTTGGCAAGTAAAATTGGTGATGGATTTGATTCTAGAAGTAAATTGTTTCACATAAGGGTCATAATGAGGCATACTAAGTTCGACACATTGATAGATAGTGGATCTCAATCTAACTTGATTTCATAAGAATTGGTTAAACAATTGGGATTAAACACTCAGATGCATCATAAGCCTTACACACTTAAATGGATAAGCAACAATCATCAATTTCACATAACAAAGAAATGCACATTAAAGTTTGCAATTTCATCTAAGTTTGTGGACGAGGTAACATGTGATGTGGTGCCACTCAATGAATGTGGGATGGTCTTATGCAGTCCTCATTTGTATGATCGCAAAGAAATCTTCTACA
>JASDQU010500452.1:76241-87093 GCA_032191745.1 Picea mariana
AGGTTTATGTTCAAGCAACATACATTGAAGCAGGGAAAATAGGGGTTGGTGTATCAAGGGAATCGTCTTTAGGGAAAGAGGAGAAAAGGAAATGGAATGGCAAGAAAGAAAATTCAGTGGCCAGAAAGGAAGAGAAGCCATCTTGCAAGCATTGCAAGAAAGAGGGACATGATGAGGACCATTGTTGGCAATTTCATCCCGAGAAGAGACCAAAGTGGTTAAAAGAAAATAAAGGGAGGCAAACAGTTGCAACAACATCATGACCAACAGACTTGGGATTGGATTCAAGTGATGAATCTAACGTTTCATTGGTTGGTTTGGCAAGTAAAATTGGTGATGGATTTGATTCTAGAAGTAAATTGTTTCACATAAGGGTCATAATGAGGCATACTAAGTTCGACACATTGATAGATAGTGGATCTCAATCTAACTTGATTTCATAAGAATTGGTTAAACAATTGGGATTAAACACTCAGATGCATCATAAGCCTTACACACTTAAATGGATAAGCAACAATCATCAATTTCACATAACAAAGAAATGCACATTAAAGTTTGCAATTTCATCTAAGTTTGTGGACGAGGTAACATGTGATGTGGTGCCACTCAATGAATGTGGGATGGTCTTATGCAGTCCTCATTTGTATGATCGCAAAGAAATCTTCTACAAGGAACATAATCAATATCATTTAATCAAAGAAAGAAAAGAATATGTGGTTCATGCTCATCAATTAAAGGCAAATAAATCTCTTCAAACAATGGAACAAGTAAGAAATGCATCTCATGCTAGAAACACACCTATAATTGTTTCAAATCAAGTAATTGATCTTAAGCAAGAATAGGAGATGATTGTAGAATGGAAGATCAATCAAACTTTACTTCAAGATAAGCTAATGTTGTGCAAGTATTATAAACATATTAGCTCAGTTTTACTCATATTTCTGATGTTATCATTAGTAATGTTGTCAACATGGATGATAGTGGCTTCATTAAGATGTGACAGAGTACAAGTGGCTAGCAATATGTTGTCAATTGTCATGGTTGTTTTACAGTTGATCTTGATGAGATAGGTGCACAAGACAGAGTTTAAAGACATAGAACAAGCCGGGTGGCCTATCCCACACTTGATCATTGGTCAGTAACCTTTTGGAGGACCAAAAGGTCTTTAGTGGGGAGATGTGATCCAGAATTGGATCTCAGGACCAAAATGGGTCCAGGAAGGCCTAAAAATAAAAGTGCTCAGAATGACTTCAAAACAGACATGTGCATAGGCCTCATCGATACAAACCCAATGCAACTTGAACGGGCTCAAATGGACATCGTATGCAAAAGATATCGTGGTTTGTTCGTTTCTTCAAACAGGTGAAAAAATATGATGATTGTATAGTCTGTATAGTGTTGATGTGGCAATTAAGTGTACAGGTCGTACGGTCATACAGGTGATGTGGCAAGGTGCATTGGTGCTGATGTGGATAGGTACAAGTGGATGAGTCATATCATGACATGTGGCACCACTGTAAGGGTGACACATGGCAAGGGATGATGTGGCAGGTATAGTTGGCCGGGGTTGACATGGTAGTTATAGTGGCATGTGACAAGGCCGACACGTAGGTCGTTGCATGGACCAGTCATTGCTTGACACATGGTAGTTTGTGGGCAAGTGGTAAGGTGCCATGTGGCCTAGTCATGGGCTGCCACATGTCACCCATTCATTAGACATTTCTGTTTTGGAAAAATTGTATGGAGCGCACAAGACTCAAACCCGTGACCTCTGGTACAGGATTATGGTTTGGCAGGGTTGGGCTACCAGCCCACCCTAGGTGTCACTTGTTAACCATAGTTCAATTTAATTATTTAAACTTGCCATAGTTTATATCCCGTGGGGAAAAGGGTTGGGGCTGGCCCCAGCCCTTGGTGCAACACTCCATCCGACCACAGCATATGACCACTTCCTTCATTGATTGGCGCACATTTTTTAATGGAGTTTGGCCCTACCTTAGTCACATGGAGCCATATCCCATATGACTTGGACGTATAGTGTTTGGCGCGGAGTTTTAGTAGTTAGCCCCGGTCGGCTAGGCTAGCCCACCGAACAGGGGCGTAACCGTGGCTAAAACGACAGGGGAGCTATCTATTAAGGGGCACGTGGACCATATCCCGAGGCCATATGGCCATGCACACAACCAAGAGTTGAACGGTAAGGGGGGCAGCACACCATGCCTTAGTGCTTGGGCACATGGAAACACTCCATATGACCAGGAGCTCGCGAAAAAGGGGCTTCGCTCTAATTATTTGCAAAGTGGGGTTTTAAACTTTATTGTATGATTTTAATTGGATTTTCTCAGCAGTTTTGGAGATCTAGTCCATTTTTGGAGGATCTTGGGCCCTTTTTGAGGCCAGATCTTGGGGAGAAGTTGGGAGGTTGTTACCCACTTTAGGCCTATATAAGCCAAAGGTTCTTGAATCCATGGAAGGGGGATTAATAACAGAGAAATGTTGAAGAATTTCCAAGCCAAATCCATTTTTATTCAGGGAAGCCATTGAGGAGAGCACCTTTGCAAGCCATTTATGGGAGCTTCATTCATCCGTTTTCAGTGCTGTCGGTTTTGTTGGGTTCTTGAGATATAGTAGAATATGACCTGATCAGTTTGTAATCCTTCTACCACTGTTATTATGTAACTTTAAAGCTTATACCATAAATAAGAAAGCCTCACCCACTTAGACAAAGGCTCGGAGATGTAGGCAAGATTGTCGAACTCCGTTATCACTTTGGTGCTTATGGTTTGTTGTTCTTCATGCTTATTTCCATATCTGTATATTTCTTAAAGGTTGCTATGTTTCCTATTTCATTAGTTTCCTAAATGGTTAAATAACTCATGCAAAATAACTCAACCATTGTCGTTTAAAAGATCCATTTGGATCACTGACCCGAGTTCAGATCTGAACAGCTTCCAACAAATCCCTCTAAAACTATCGTCCCTCCTAGTAAACCAGAAGGAAACACAACACACAGAGTGTACTACGCATTCTCACCCGAGATAGTTCTATGGGTGACTATAATGTTCAGATGCTTGCAGTCTAGGAAAGAGTGGGGATCTGGGATTGCATTTCATCCTCTTAGGCCTTCATCTAGTTGTTCTTTCTATTCTTCTTAATATTCATTCACCGGTTAAGTCTATGTGTGCATTCTAATAGATCTAAAATATAACAGATCTCATAGAATTATCCATTCATCCATTCATATTCTAACTACTTACAGAAGGTAAACATGCAATCAATCACAACACATAACATAGGTGTTACTGTGATTCATCCCCTCCTGGGCTACGTCCACAAAGATTAGCTCTTAGGATCTTTTAGTATGGTTCTGTAATATATGGCGTTGCACACACTACATTTTTGGATCATACAATCACAAAACAGGTTCCACAACCCCTATGAGGCTGACTAGGTAGAACCAGGCTCCTCAACCTACAATCTAACCCTCGGGATCTAGTTACTTGGCTCTCCTACATCTAAACAACTTACAAAAGGGCCTCAGGTCTTACAGTCATTCTCCTAGCCAAGAAAAACAAGGTTTTCTAACCTTCTATAACCCCTAACCTAGACCTCCTAGGTACTTATTTATACTTATTTTTGGCTTATCAACCATTACAATCCCTTACAAAAACCCTATCCCTAATGTGGTTAGGTTTTTTTTCATGCGCGCCTTGCATGCTTTCCTCCTTTGCATGTGGCTTTCCCTCACATGTGTTTATTTTCCTTCCAGTTGTACTTTTCTAGTTTACACTTTACTTTCCAAAATTGGATTCTTCCTCAAAATAGGACTTTGCCCAACAGACGCCCAAAACTGGCATGCGGCTCATCCCAAGCCACCTAGGCAGTGCATGCTACCTCGATAGCCTTTTCTAGGCTGTGGAATTTGTCTGCAAGTTTCCTTTATCTTTCCTAGAATTGCGCAACCTTCTTTGTGAGTGCTTCTAATGCTTGCACTGTGATATCCTCCTTGATCATGGTTGTGCACTCTGCCTGTGTTTTCACCATGTTCTTCTTCTCCTCCTCCAACTGCACGATCATCTCAGTTGCTTGCTCTTGGATAGGTTCCATCTGCGTCTGTCTTTCCTTCTTTTGTGTTTGCGTTTCTTTTAACTCTACCTACAGCTTCTTCATATCTTGTGTTCCTTTCAGATGCTCGATGATTCTCATTGTCTTTTCCCACTGCTTGAGGTCTTGTATTGTTGTGTTTATTCTTTCTTCCTCTTGGTCCCACTGTTGGACCTACTCATCCTCCTCTAGCGTTGTCCAAAGTTGTGCTGCTTTTTCAAACAATCCTGCTACTGTGTTGACTTGTTTCTCCATATCTGCTAGTTGGAGTGAAGCTTCTTCTTTCCTCTACTCTCAAACCTCAGGTGGGGTCATGGGATTAAGCTTCTCTTTTAGCTCCTCGATCTCTTGCCTATACTGGTCAATTATATGCACGATGAGGTTGATAATCTCCTCTGCGCTTCTCTCTGCTGCATGTGTGCTATTGGGGATTCGACTATATGTCATTGTCAATCCCTTATTTAGTATGTCTACATGTTATTTCTCCTCTTCCTTTTCGGCAGTCAACTGGTCACATGTGATCTGGAGCATCTCTACAACCCCTCTTCCCACCTCTAGATTTGGGGCATCTGCACAGCCCTAGAGTGTACTTCCTTCATGATGCTATATTGTAGCCCATATAAGGCCTTTGTGGGCATCTGTGTCATCACCAACTCTACTTGTTCCACCTCTTCTAGGGGTTTCTTCATCATCTCTTGGTCAAAGCTGATCATTTGACGCGTTATCGTGACTATCTCCCTACCCTGGATGACAAATTTCATGCTCTCCTCACCTTCTCTCTGTGCAGATGGCCTCTGTGTCTTCTCATGTGGTCATGCAGTGGCCTGTGACTTGGCCCAGTTCCGTAGATGTTGGATGTTTGCGTGAACCTCTAGCAGCTTAGCCATGATTTTCTCACTTTTCACCTCTATTATTCTCACCACTTCCTTGCTCCTGTATTGGACCTTATCTGTGACGATATCTGCATCATCCCATGTGAGGGTGATGTCGTGGTCCTCTGTTTCATACTTCCTCTTCTTGCATGCATATGTTCCTTCTGTGGGTTTACTTGTCATTTGTGAGGGTTGTGCCTCTGTCGTTTGTGAGGGTTGTGCCTCTGTCATTGTTTCTTAGCCTCCTTCCTCTTGAGACTCTATGGTCTCCTTTGGCCCCGTATGCACCTAAATTCATGTTCTTGTTGATGTGGGTGTTCTCCTCATCCTTTTTGGTACCACATTGCCCCCTCTTGGTAGGGTTCATGCTGTAGTTGTTTGAGTGTTATCCATTGGGCTACATATCCTCGCCGATGAGCTTGCGTCGGCCTTTTCCTTGGGTTTGGAGGACTACGTCATGCATGTCCTCGTAGTTGTTTTTTTTGTAGGTCACTACCACTGTACAAGTGAGTCCTTGATAATCCACTCCACCTCTTCCCTACTAATGCAATATTGAATCTTCAACCATGCCTTTTTGGGATCCCTCATAGCTTGGATCCATGGTGATGTTGGGATGCCTTGAATTTAGCTATCCCCTTTGTTTTCTGCATGACCTCCATAGGTTTGTACCATATGTTTGTTGTGCATTGCTGGATTTCTTCTAGCAGCATGGAAAACACAATGTTGTTTTCCTGTTGTGTCTTATTATCCTTCGCCTGCCAGAGAGACTCACACCTGCTCACATAGCATTTACCCACTCTGTCTAAGAATGCAGAGAACTTGGGATCCTACCACCCTTCCAGAGCTATTAATATTATCAACCAGGAGTAATGGAATTTGGTTATGTTGTCCTGCGCATCGCAACAGTCAAGGAGGAATTGGTTCAGCAAGTACGGTGCTCAGCTGAACTTCATCCCCTTCATGCACTGTGTTGCTACTACGATCACTCCTACTAGTGCTTCCTCTCTACGGAATTTACTTAGCATCTTGCATGCCATTAGCTTACTAGTGAATCTTGTGGCATCATTATTGATATCTTTGATGATGATGCCTTGATTCCCCCTAGTCATGCCAAACTATGCCTTCACTTGTTCCGTCAGTTCTTTCTCATGAGATTTGTTTTCCAAGAAGTCTTCCAACGACGCGCTGACTATAGGAAATCCTATTATTTTTTCAATTAACGCCACATCAATCTGCATTGGTCTGTCCATCAAAAGAATTCCTCCATGGACCCAGGCGACCAGTTGTTTGACGCACAAATTGACACTCTTACCATGCCCAAAATGTGGTATGTCCAAGAGGTTCATTACACCTAAATTATATAGCCTCGTAATCCACTACGCGGGCCCTAGCACTGGTCGTCCTAGGGGTCCAATCTCCCCTGTGTT
The DNA here is from genome assembly GCA_032191745.1 of Picea mariana. NCBI lineage: Eukaryota > Viridiplantae > Streptophyta > Pinopsida > Pinales > Pinaceae > Picea > Picea mariana. The sequence goes on from JASDQU010500452.1 coordinate 82,645, forward strand.
GATCAGACAGTTTTCCTCATCCAATTCTGGAAATTTGGCCATGTCGCGCACATCATGGTCCACGTACTTCAACTTTGGTACCTTCCCCAACATATCATCGAAAGTGGGGACTGCATCTGGAAGGAATGAAAGGGTGATTTCCATACTATTAGGGGTCTTTCTTTTCTGCCCCATAGCAGACGTGCCTGCCTTTGCTACTTTTGTTCCCTCTTCTTCCTCAGCTGACTCTGGCATGTCGGTTATGTCTTCGACCAGTAATTAATCTTGTTCATAGTATTGTCACGGTCCCATTGTGTCATCCAGTCTCACAGGAACTTCAAGGTTAGGGTTTTAATCCTCGTTTATGGCCCCTGAGCTCTGCCCTATCTCTCCTTGTTGTGATGTAGGGATATCTTCCTCAACCTTCATTGGGATAATCGATTCTGGGTCTGAGGTAGTCACATCCTCCAGCTCAACTATATTCTTTGGTTGTTGCAGTCATTCCTTACGCCTTTGTCCCTGTCGAGTGACCTGGAAAAACTGTCTTGGTGACCCAAACTTCGGTGGCATCATCATGTGCGACTATTGTAACCTCGACTTGCTACTTCGTCGATTTGAAACTAGGGCACGAGTTCTCTTTCTCACTCTGAGGTTGAAATTTTCTAAGTGTTGAATAACTCTACGTTTTTCTTCCTTTTATAGACAGGGTTATATTTACTTTTACCGTTTTGCATGCATTTGCACCAAGTTCACTTTTCACTGCATGTGGTCTTCTGATGTTTGTCGTGGTAGTTACTGCATGAAAATTTTCCCCATTGTTTTTGTATTTTCTCTCTTTTCTAATTTTTTATTTCTTTTTCCCTTGTTTTTCTCCTTTTTATTCTTTTTGTCATTTCTCTATCCTAGATTCTACTATCTTACACTATTTACATGATTTCTTACTGCAATGTAACTTTTACTTGTTAGGAGGTCGACTGTCCCTGTACAGTTTCAGTCGACTCCCATTGATCAATCATTTTAGTTCTGTGCCTCCCAAGTATTTTAATTGTACATATCCCCCATCTGTGATAGTATTCACTTCATATGGCCCCAACCAATGCATTCTGAATTTACCCGGATGCTAAAAAAATTTACCATCATAAAGCAAGACTAGGTCTCCTTCCTTGAAACTCTTCCACTTGATATGTTTTTCATGTCAAGATTTATCTCTTGCTTTTTGTACCTCTTGGTGAAATCCTGCCAGAATCCTATATTCTTCCATCTCCATTAGTTGATTGAGCCTTTCCTTTACTGCGCCTCTTTCTGTCATGTTGGTAATTGTGGCTACGCATAGACTGGGTACCATAAATTCTAATGGTACTATTTCTTCCTTCCCATACACCAATCTGAATGGTGTCTATCCTATCATATTTTTACATGTAGTCTTTTATGCCCATAGTACCGCTGGTATCTTAAAATCCCAATCATCCTTGTTGACATTGTAGATATTTGTTAAAGCATTCTCCAAGATATTATTGAAGGCTTCTATTGTTCCATTTGCTTGAGGATGGTATGGTGTACTCTTCTGATGATAGACTTCAAACTCCTCAATCATAACCTTGATAGTACTATTGATAAAGTGAGTACCTTGGTCACTTATTAGAATCCTTGGACAACCAAATCTAGTGATCACTTTCTCAAACAAGAAGTGTGTTGTTGTCTCTACATTGTAGTCTTTGACTAGTACTACTTCTACCCTTCTTGTTAAGTATTATGTTGCAGTAATGATATATCTTTCTTCAAACCTTTTTTTTGGTGGGTGGATTGGCCTCACAAAGTCTACTGCCCATTTTTCAAATACCTGAAAAGTTATTTGTGGTCTCAGGGGTATCTCATCCCTTCTATTAGGTTTATCAATCATCTTACATACATCACATTTCTGGCAATAGTCCTTATCATCTCTGTGAATTGTTGGCCACCATAGTCCTTCATGGTAGCTTTTCCTGCATAGTGTCCCCCAGCTATTACCTCATGAGCTTCTGCCAAAATTATAGGCCTTTCATGTTCAAGTACACATCTTCTCAAAATGTTGTATGTGCCCATCTTGTATAAATTTCCTGCAATCAGTTGATAGTCTGCAACTCTAACTACCATATTTTTCTTCTACACAGTGTTAAAATCTTATGGCACAAGTCTTGTACTCAAGTACTCAATAATATCAACAAAGTATTCATCGACTATTTGGACTGAAAATAACTGCGCATCAGGGAACTTGTCTTCCAAGTTGGTAGGTTCGTCTCCATTTGTTACCCTTGACAGGTGATCAGGTCCTGCATTTAGCTTCCCTAGTTTGACTATCACTTCAAAGTCAAATTCTTGAAACAATAGTAGCCATCTACAGATCCTCCCCCAAACACTAGCTTGTTGTCTACGTATTTGAGGGTTGAATGATCTGTGAACATCTTAAAGTGTTTTTCCAGTAAGTAATGTCTGAACTTATGAAGTGCATAGACCATAGCTAGGCCTTCTCTTTCTTTAGTATTGTAGTTCTTCTATGATTCTAACAATTTTCTTCTTGCAAATGCTATAGGATGATCCAAATCCCCTACTCTTGGTTGCGTCATAATTTCTCCAAGTGTTATAGCAGATGAATCTACATGCACATGGAATTTCTTTTCCCAATCTAGGAATATTAGGATAGGTGTTGTCTGTATGTCCCAATATTGCTCTCAACTGGCGCACTAATTTTGGTGGTGGTAAATTAACAATGACTACAATCTTAGCAAGATCCACTAGCAAGCCTTGTTTGCACACTATGTGTCCCAACAATATTCCAAAAGGTGTCCCAAAGATGCACTTCTTGATATTCAATGATATCTGACACTGCATGCATCTTTCCAACATCAGCCTTAACACTTACACATGATCTTTTAATAGGTTGTATACAGTCCAATCGTCCATATATACTTCTAAAAACTTATGTATGAACTCGTTAAAAGCAACTATTACTACCCTTGAAAATATAGTTGATGCATTCTTCATCCCAAAAGGCATGACTGTGTACTGGTAGGATCCCTATTCTGTGGCAAAATTAGTCTTGTACATGTCTTCTGGATCTATCTTGATCTGATGGTAACCTAAGAATCCATCTATAAATGAGTATGTCTCCTGGCCTCCCACATTCTCTAATACCTCATCTATGAAAGGGGTGGGAAAAGGGTCATGCAGGAAAGCATCATTCAATTTCCTCGAGTCTACACAAATCCTTATCCCCCCTTGTTTCTTTTCTTGCACTACCATAGGGCTTATCCATTCAGATTCTTCTACTGGTTCTATAATTCCAACTTCTAACATTCTATCAATTTCTTCTTTCACTTTCTGCTTATATATTAGATTCAATCTATAAGGTATCTTTCGGATAGATCTAGCCTCAGGTTTGAGAGGTATCTTCATCTCTCCTAGCTCTCCTATTATGCCTTTCATTTTTGTAAACGTTGTTGGGAACAAGTCACTGTATTCGCGCAATATCTCTGTTATTCTTTCCATTGTTTGTTCATCCCAATAGTCTCCAATACTTGCCATTTTAGGTTTATCTGTTGTCCCAATATTAACTTTCTTCACTTTGATAGGTGCAACAAATACTTTTGATTCCAAATATGGACCTTCCACCTCTCTTTCACCTTCAACTTCTGCAATATGAATTTTGTGCGGGCCATCTTCCTCTAGTTCTTCTTCTTCCACATGATAGCATGACATTAGTTATTTGACTGTTTGTCTGTTCTGTTGTTGATACTTTTTCATGAGTTCCACCTTTGGTTCATCAATAAATATCACCCCTGTGATTTGTTTAAGTGTTGAATCAATATTGGGGTTCTCATCTTCGAATGAGAAGGTTACTATAAAATTCAATTGTAATGTTGTCCATTTTGTAGTGCCTCTGCACAGTTCCTAGTCTACATACCAGATTTCTAGAATTCCTTCTAAGGTATGGATGAAGTAATGAGGCCATTCCTTTGGTGGTTTCATCCTCCATAGTGTTTTTCATTTCTCAAAATGTTCTATTGGTGTCCCTTGTCCATCATATCCCTACATCTTAGTGCTCCCCTGCTCTGCGTCGAATCTAATGCGCAACAGTCGCTTACATTGGTACCAATCCTTAATTGTTTCCTTGTGCGCACCCCACCATCTTGCAGGTGTTTCCTTGAGTGAAATGTCTAGGGCTAAGAGCCTCTGATTCTCTAACACTTCATCTTCATATCTTTTTATGAATTCTTCTAAGTCATTTGTACCATGGAAACTGGGAGGTTCTCTTATCTCGGTACCCACCCATCTTACTGCGCGATCTATTCTTGTGCACCTTCTTGTGGAGACTTCATGTAATCTATGTTGCCAATTCTCCAAGCTTGTATCTGAGTCAGAAGCACATGATGTAATGATCCTCCAGCTGAGTACCCCATCTGTAGTTGGATTAACATAATCTTCTTCGTGCGC
>JASDQU010500453.1:9511-21060 GCA_032191745.1 Picea mariana
TCTCTCTCTCTCTCTCTCTCTCCTGCATCTACCATCTCTCTCCCACCTCTCTCTCTCTACGCCTCGTCTTGGTCTCCCTCTCCCTCCCTCTATCGCTCCACCCCCCTTCTCTGTCTTCATCTCTTTGACTCTCACACTCTCATACACGCTCTCTCTACTCCCCTCTATGTATTTCTCTCTCTCCCTCTCAAACTCTCGAACACTATAACAAGTTTGGTACATCGCAAGGAAAGAAATGGCCTTGACCTAGACATGTCAAGACCTAGACATAGAAATACCTAGACATGGAAAGGCATGGCAATACCTAGACCATAGACCATGACCTAGACCTATAAGATGACCATGACATAGTTCATGATATAGAACTAGAGTTAAGCCTAGACCATGACCTGGACCATGACATAGACCTATAGTTATACCTACACCATGACCTAGACCTATACCATGACCATGACCTATACCCTCCTAGCTCCATCTAAGCCTAGGCATAACCTATACTCGACCCCTAACCCCCTCCACACTCGAGCCCTAAGTGCACTATGCATATACCTCTTGTTAAAGGTCGCACAATACTTGCCCCGCATCTTGGTGCTCTAACCATTTCTTTATGCTTTAAAACACTTTCAATCATAAGCCCTTAGGTCCTAGTTGTTCCCAAAACCCTATACATACTTATTCATAAATATGTTCGATCTACAATAAATGTTATATCCATTTCATTAAGAGCACGCACACGCTCTTGTGACTTGAAATCCTCAAGGTTGGGTGTTCATCTCTACCCGGTAGGAATGCCTACGTGTTCCTATAATGTGCATGCACTTTAGCACGCATGCGTTATAGGAATGCGCACACATTCCTTCTGGGAAAATTTATGTGCCAAGCACACTCCTCAACCTCTTCTACCTCAAAGGGAAGCCATGGCATGGCATGGAAAGTCAAGGAAAGGAAAGGCATGGCAAGGCAATGCATGGCAAGGCAATGCATGGCAAGGCAATGCATGGCATGGCAAGGCGAGGCAAGGCATGGCATGGCATGGCATGGCATGGAAAGAAATGGCATGGCAAGGAAAGGCATGGCATGGAAAAGAAAGGCAAGGCATAAAAAGGCAAGGCAAGGCATGGCAAGGTGTTCACTAAAAATGACAGTAATGGAGACTGAAGACCGAAAACTGAGTTATGTGCCAATGGTATCATTTTCATTATGATTCATCGGGGAATGTGTTTCTTTAACACAATGGCGGTGTAAGGCTAAAGAAATAAAATTGAGGTGTGTGCCAACGATGTTGTTAAAAATGAAAAGCGATAGGGATGGGACTTGGAGCGTGGGTCGGAAAATTTTGTTCCTAAAATCAAAATAAAATTAATTTGAAGTTCGATGAGTCGGTGACAAAAGGACTTAAAATAAAATAGGGTAGGGCATAGAGAAGAAAACGACAGAGCAGAGAGGATATAAGAGTGTTGGTTCTCTAGTATGGGAGAAAGAGAGGAGAAAGAAAACTCAGAAGAGAGGAGAATAGAGCGTTGGTTCGCTAGGATGGGAGAAGAGAGGGGAGTGTTGATTTTGAAGTGTGTATTTTCTTAATTTGTATTAAGAATTGCCATGCTTGAATGTGTTGTCAATGTTGCTTGTGTCGCTTTGATTTGTGTTGATATGTTTTTCATTATATTTTTTTCTGGGGGAGTGATTTGGTTTATCGGAATGAGAGAGAAGGAGATATGTGTGTATAACAAAAGATTGTTAAAAGATTGTATAGTTGATTGAGTCATAGAGGATGACCAAGGTGGTTGAGGTAGTTAGGTATCATAATTTGTTTTATTTCTTGATAAAATATTTTACCAAAAATATGAGTGATTTTTTTTTATTATTTCATTCATAGACTTCGAAGAAATCCAAACGTCTTCTAAAGGAGAGGCATGGCTCACAATGAATAAAGGATATGTGCAACAAAGAAATGTAGCCTCGCCTGTAAGGTGAGAGTTAATTTTTTCTTCTTCTTCCAATGGAGTACTCATATGAACATGACCATGACCTAGACCATGACCTAGAGCTTGACCTAGACCATGAACTAGACCTAGACCATGACCTATATCTTGACCTAGACTATGAACTAGACCCCCTAGCTCCATATAAGCCTAAGTATAACCTATAATCTACCATTAACCCCCTCCACACTCAAGCCCTAAGTGCACTATGCCTATACCTCTTGTTTAATAATGATATTTTATGGATATGATCATTCACCTAGACGGTTTAATAATGACTTCACATGGTTTAATGATGATTATCATACATTAATTCTTTTTTTTAAATTTTAATATAAGCATAATATTTTAGTGGATTTGATATTCTTGATATGGAATATTTATCCTTCTTTGAATGTTTTTCTTAATTCGTTTTTTAAATAATTTTGAGCATGACCGGCGAAGAGTCAATACACCACGAGGATTTTAAAACCAAATATGCATCCTCGAATTTCTTGAAACTTAGCATAAACCAACCTTTTGTTAGGGTTTGAACCAAGGGTAGTTGGTCCAAATAACTAGACCAGGAGCTTGCAACCCATTCTGTGAGGATTTTGATTCCAAAATGGCACCCATTTTCATGGCCCACCACAATCATATCCTCCATCTCCACCACTCGAGGAAGTAGAATATCATTCCCCAACACCAATTTGAGAGCATGATCATTCGACTTTAAACATGATTTTTTTCTTCGTTTGGATGGGGAAAACTTTCCCCCCCACCCCTGGGACGTCATTGATTTAAGATGGAGCCCGAACTATATGGTTAGCAGCAAGAAGAGAGGTCCCATGAGCCAATTATTCTGCATTGGGGACCTGGGTTGATGACAGATAGGGAGAGACTAAGTAATTTATAGGGCTCGAGGAGGAGGACTTACCCAAGTCTAAACCAATTGATGGTTGTGACGGAGCAGTCACATTGACATTTGCAATCAAATTTTTAACTTCATTTTTACAATCAAATTCTTAACTTCATATTTTTAATATCAAAATTAAAGTCAAGTGGTTGTATCTCAATTGGTTAGGGTGGGGATTTTTCTCCTCCCCACCCAGGTTCGAATCTATGTGACATGCTCCTCCGGTCTAATTTTTGGAAATTTATAATATTAATTTATATTTTTTTTAATTATCAAAGTCAATATATCCTTGAAATTACAACTTCTTTTGTTCGTACAAGCTAAGAGGGTCTTAACATGATGAAAATAATTTATTTATTTTAGATCATAAATATTGGTCTCCTCTACTGCATCATATAAGTCATTCTAGAAATGGTTGAACCGACAAAAAGTTCAGAAATAAGAGAGGCATGTATTCTAGTATTTTGATATATGTGAAGACAAAAATAGAATAAAAATAGTAAACGATATTAATTTAAAAAAAAAAAACTATATATTTGGAATCTGCATAGTCGACTCTATTTATGTTTGTAGTTTAGTCAACAACTGAATTTTGTAGCCTATAGAAAAATAATGTAAAAAACAAAGATATAGAGAGGTATTCACAAAAATGGAGTTTTTTTAATCAATTTGTAGACCGAACCACTAGGTTTTTCATCCCGAACATAAATCAGAGGCAACCAAGTCAGCATACAAGTTGTCAATCCCACCCAAAAAAAATGAATTCAAAAGAATGCACACGCGTTCCTAAGAGTGTGCATGTGTTGTAGGAACATACATGTGTTTCTAAGAGTGTGCACGCGTTGTAGGAACATACATGTGTTCTTAAGAGTGCGCACGCGTTGTAGGAACATACATGTGTTCCTAAGAGAACGCATATTTTATTAAGAGCATGCACACGCTCTTTGTTTTTCTCTCTCTCTCTACCTAGACCTAGACCTAGACTTAGACCATGACCTAGAACTAGAACTTACTTCGCCATGCATCACACTCTCACACCCACACCATCTCTCTCTCTCTCCCTTTTCCCTTCTTCTCCCTCCCTCCCTCACTCCCTCTCCCCCATCCCCTCTCTCTCTCTCTCTCTCTCCTGCATCTACCATCTCTCTCCCACCTCTCTCTCTCTACCCCTCGTATCGGTCCCCCTCTCCCTCCCTCTCTCGCTCCACCCCCCTCTTTGTCTTCATCTCTTTGACTCTCACACTCTCATACAAACTCTCTTTGCCCCCCCTCTATCTGTTTCTCTCTATCCCTCTCAAACTCTCACAAACTATAACAAGTTTGGTACATCACAAGGAAATAAATGGCCTTGAATTAGACATGTCAATACCTACACCTATACCTAGACATGGAAAGGCATGGAAAGACCTAGACCTAGACCTAGACCATAGACCATGACCTAGACCTATAATATGACCATGACATAGTACATGATATAGAACTAGATTTAAACCTATACCATGACCTAGACCATGGCATAGACCTAAAGCTAATACCTACACCATGACCTAGACCTATACCATGACCATGACCTATAACCCCCTAGCTCCATCTAAGCCTAGGAATAACCTATACTCGACCCTTAACCCCATCCACACTCGAGCCCTAAGTGCACTATGCATGTACCTCTTGTTAAAGGCCCCACAATCCTTGCACCCACGTCTTGGTGCTCTAACCACTTCTCTATGCTTTAAAACACTTTTAATCCTAAGCCCTTAGGTCCTAGTTGTCCCCAAACCCCTATACATATTTATTCATAAATATGTTCAGTCTACAATAAATGTTATATCCACTTCATTAAGAGAACGCACGCACTCTTGTGACTTGAAATCCTTGAGGTTGGGCCCTCATCCCTTCCCAGTAGGAATGCCTACGTGTTCCTATAATGTGCATGTACTTTAGCACGCACCCATTATAGGAATGCGCACACCTTTCTTCTAGGAAAATTTATGTGCCAAGCACACTCCTCAACCTCTTCTATCTCAAAGGGAAGGCATGGCATGGCATGGAAATTCAAGGCAAGGAAAGGCATGGCAAGTCAATGCTAGGCATGGCATGACATGAAAGGCATGGCAAGGCATGGCATGGCATGGAAAGGAAAGGCATGGCATAGAAATTCAAGACATGGAAAGGAAAGGCAAGGCATGGCAAGGTGTTCATTGAAAATGACAGTAATGGAGACTGAATACCAAAAACTGAGTCATGTGCCAATGGTGTCATTTTCATTATGATTCATCGGGGAATGTGTTTGTTGAAAACAATGGCATTGTAAGGCTGAAGAAAGAAAATCAAGGTACGTACCAACGATGTTGTTAAAAATGAAAAAATGTAGGGATGGGACTTGGAGCATGGGTCGGAAAATGTTGTTCCTAAAATAAAAATTAAATAAATTTGAAGTCCGATGAGTGGGTGACAAAAGGAATTAAAAGAAAATAGGGTAGAGCATAGAGAAGAAAATGACAGAGCAAAGAGGAGAAAAGAGTGTTGGTTCTCTGGTATGGGAGAAAGAGAGGGGAAATAAAACTAAGAAGAGAGGAGAATAGAGTGTTGGTCGCTAGGCTCGGAGAAGAGAGGGGAGTCTTGATTTTGAAGTGTGTTTTTTCTTCATTTATATTAAGAATTTTCATGCTTGTATGTGTTGTCAATGTTGCTTGTGTTGCTTTGATTTGTGTTGATATGTTTTTCATTAACTATTTTATTTTATTTTTTTTTTGGGGGGGGGGATTTGGTTTGTCAGAACACGAGGGAAGGAGATATGTGTGTATAACAAAATATTGTTAAAAAAATGTATATTTGATGGAGTCACGGAGGATGAACAAGGTGGTTAAGGTAGTTAGGTATCATAATTTGTTTTATTTCTTGATAAAATATTTTACGAGAAATATTAGTGAGTTTTGTTTTATTATTTTATTCATAGACTTCGAAGAAATCCAAACGTATTTTAAAGGAGAGGCAGGGCTCACAATGAATAAACGATATGTGCAACAAAGAAATGTAGCCTCACATGTAAGGTGAGAGTTAATTTTTTCTTCTTCTTCCAATGGAGTACTTATATGAACATGCCCATGACCTAGAGCTTGACCTATACCATGAACTAGACCTAGACCATGACCTATATCTTGACCTAGACCATGACCTAGACCCCCTAGCTCCATGTAAGCCTAGGTATAACCTATAATATACCATTAACCCCCTCCACACCCAAGCCCTAAGTGCACTATGCCTATACCTCTTGTTTAATAATGATATTTTATGGATATGACCGTTCATTTAGACAGTTTAATAATGACTTCACATGGTTTAATGATGATTATCGTATGTTGATTCTGCTTTTTTATTTTAATATAAGCATAATATTTTAGTGGATTTTATATTCTTGATATGGAATATTTATCCTTCTTTGAATGTTTTTATTAATTTGTTTTTTAAATAATTTTATCTTTCACACTTCTTACCTTTTTGGTAATTTGATTTCATTTCATTGTCAGGTTTTCTCATGTCTCTCTGGGATTTCCTATTGTTTTATTTTATATTATCAAAAATCCATGATTGATATTTTTTATTATGAGATTGGCATAGATTAAGTATACTAGAAAAGTTATCTATGTGTACATTCTTTAATATTAGACTGTTGTCGTTGATCATTTACAGCCTGGTAGCAAGCGTAAAAGGCTAAATTTCCTTGATTTTGTATTGTTCACAATCAGTGTTCGAAATTCCCTAGATTATGTATGATGGAACACTTATCTATATATACTCTCACACACACTCTCTCTACCCCCTTCCTCCCTCCCTCTCTCTCCCTCCCTCCCACTATCCTCCTCTCTCTCTCCTACATCTATCATCTCTCTCCCACCTCTCTCTCTCTCTACCCCCACCTCTTGGTATTCCTCTCTCACTCTCTCACACTCTCAAAAAATCCATCTCTATCCCCTTCTCTCTTTACCTCTTACATCTAATCCTCGCTCTCTCACTCATTTTATCCTCCTCCCTCTCTCTCTCCCACTCTCCTCACCTTTCTCTCTTTTATTTTATCTAACCCCCCTTCCCTCTCTCCCCCCATTCCTCTCAATCTCTCTCTCTGCTCCCCCTCTTTGTCTCCCTCACTCTCACACTCCCTCATTGTCTTCACATCTCCCCCTCTCACACTCTCTTTCTTCCTATCTCTCCACCCCCCTCTCTACATCGCAAGGAAATAAATGGCCTTGACCTATACATGTCAAGACCTAGACCTAGACATAGCAAGACCTAGACATGGAAAGACCTATACCATGACCTAGACCTAGACATAGCAAGACCTAGACATGGCAAGACCTAGACCATGACCTAGACCATGAACTAGACCTATACGATGACCATGACGTATACCATGACATAGACCTAGAGCTAGACCTAGACCATGACATAGACCTAGAGCTAGACCTAGACCATGACATAGAGATAGATCTAGACTTAGACCATGACTAAGACCTATACCATGACCATGACCTAGAGATTGACCTAGACCATGACCTAGACTCCCCTAGCTCCATCTAAGCCTATGAATAACCTATACTCGACCCTTAACCCCATCCACACTCGAGCCCAAAGTGCACTATGCATATACCTCTTGTTAAAGCCCCCACAACCCTTGTGCCCACATCTTGGTGCTCTAACCATTCCTCTATGCTTCGAAACACTTTCAATCCTAAGACCTTAGGTCCTAGTTGTCCCCAAAACCATATACATATTTATCCATAAATATGTTTGTTCTACAATAAATTCTATATCCATTGCATTAAGACCACACATGTGATATTGTGACTTGAAATCCTTGATGTTCTGTGCTCATCCCTGCCTAGTAGGAATGTGTGTGTGTTCCTAGAACACACACGCACTTTAGTGTCCATGTGTTATAGAAACGCATGTGCATTCCTGTTGGGAATTTTTATGTGCCAAGAACACTCCTCAACCTTATTTATCTCAAAAGCGCAAACAAGATCGACATATGCACACAAAAATAGCAAGATCAGACAAGTTTTTGTTCTTTTTGTCTTGTTGTTTAATTCATAGACAATTTTGTGCTATTGCAAGAAAATTATGGGAAGAATTGGAAGACAAATTTGTCCAAGTGGAATTGGAATTGTTGGTTGTGTCTTCTTATGTAATAACAAGAAAAAATTGTCCAATTGGAATTGTTAGTTGTGTCTTCTTGTGTAATAGAAAGACAAATTTGTCCAATTGGAATTGTTAGTTGTGTCTTCTTGTGTAATACCAAGACAAATTTGTCCAATTGGAATTGTTAGTTGTGTCTTCTTGTGTAATACCAAGATAAATTTGTCAAATTGGAATTGGAATTGTTAGTTGTGTCTTCTTGAGTAATACCAAGTCAAATTTATCCAATTGGAATTGTTAGTCGTGTCTTCTTGTGTAATACCAAGAAAAAATTGTCCAATTGGAATTGGAATTATCAGTTGTGTCTTCTTTTGTAATACCAAGACAAATTTGTCCACTTAGAATTGAAATTGTTAGTTGTGTATTCTTGTGTAATACCAAGACAAATTTGTGGTGGGGACGCTTGGAAGCCATTTTTTCTCTTTAAATGTGGGGAACTGGTGGAATCGAGATAGAAAGTCCTCGAGGAAAGAAATACCCTTTGAAAAGGTAGAAGAAGAAAGATAAAGGCAACGTTATGTATGTCAAAGTGTAGGCTTTTAGAAACGAGTAATCTAATTTCTAGCAAAATAGGGGCCAATGTTGTTTCTCCTCCATCACCACAAGCAAAGTGAAAGAGTTTAGTAGAGACCAATCCAATCAGTGTCTCATCAAGACAAGTTGTTGTGGATAACCAAATGATGGAGGATTTTCTTGGAGCTGATTATACAATGGATGAAATTAGAGAGGCAATTGGTGCACAACATTATCGTGAATAAGTTATTGCGGTGAAACCTCTTGTTGGACAGTTAGACATTCCAGAAACTAGTCATGGGCATGTCCACTCTCCTCCCAAAATTGATCTGCCAATTATTGAAGGGGAAAAAACTACAATGTTGTTAACTCCATGACAAGGAGGTCAAGAGTGACAGAATAGGGGTTCATCATCACTACCTAGATTGAGCAGTGTGCGGCAAAGAAATCCTAAACGAATTCAGGTGGATGAAAGTTGTCTAGCATCAATTGAAGGTAAGTTACCTAATCATACTATTTGTTATCATTCTTATAAAATCATTAAAGAATATTTTGGACCAAAATACGATGTCGCTAAATGTCAATTATTTTTGGCTTTGTTAAAATCTAGAAGTTTGATTGTTGTTAGGAGAATTTAAGGCATTAAAACAGTCAAAATTTTAGAAACAAGTCATTATATTGTTACAAACCTTGTGTATTTTTTCAAAGAAATGGTAAAACAACTTGTTCTAAAGATCGTAATGCAACCCAACGTGTCTTGTCACAATCAATTGATAGAAATATCACAAGAAAACATTGTTTTCTCAAACAACTCTCTCATCTCATGAAATGGAATATAAAAACCCTTATAAAGTATTATAATAGATGAGATAGCCCCGACACAAGTGTCCCAATAGGTTTGTAGGCCTTCACTCCTAGGCTACCTCATTATGACATGAAGTTAATTAGAGCAGTTAAGGGACTAGTACAGGATTTTTGGCATGAGAAAACTAGGCCTTCTTCCAACCAAAAAGATGTACTAAAATTGAGAAGGGGATCTATATTTTTCGTGTATTGCATAACACCCTTTTGCAGGAATGATTAATTATATTATTTTCATCATCATCTAGATACTTTATTCACAACATCTTGTGTACAATGCCAGAGGGTTGTACATTTTATCAAAAAACTTGCTTAGATGGGGCATGCCCTAGGTGAAGTGGAATGGCATTATTGATCAAGTGCATCCATGTAAGTGATGAGTATGAATTGGGGAGGAAGGAGGTTTCCTTACAAAGATTTAAATATGTTGCATATGATATTGATGGAGGGAAGGAAAAAAAATATATACAATTGGTAACTTCCCAGGTACGCGTATGTGACTTCATAAAGGACTTCGTCGAAAATACACAATAATATGTTGAGTATTTCCATGTGGATCGATGGTAGGACAAGAATTTTAGAATATGTAGAGATATGTTTCCCATTGGTATTGTCTTATCAGTGGTTGATTTTGTTGATAACTACACCCTTCAACCGAAAAATGAGATTCAAAGCCAATATTATCATTCAGAACGGGATAACATAATGTTCCATATCACATACAGGCATGGGTTGGATAGTAACAGAGAAAACAAATTTATACTGAAGGAGTATCACTTATACATAAGCGATGATTGGTGCGATGAATTAACCTACGCACAAAATTTCTTTCACTTGTTTTGCAATCACCTTAAGGAGAAGAACATGCAAATGGATCAACATTGGATTTGGTCAGATGGTTGCACAGGCCAGTTAAAAAATTCTTGTGTATTTCAATGGTTGTGTATGTTGCACAAAAAAATCAAGGTACCACACATTTGGAACTATTTCGAGTCCAAGCACGGGAAAGGGGAGTACGATGGAGCAGGAACATGCATAAAAAAGGTGTTACACAATAAAGAAGTGAAGTTCACAACTACTTCCCTCATTCAAGATGCAAAATCCATTGTTGAATGGTGTTCTTCAGTAATGGGGTAACAAGAACATGTGAAGACCAATCACACAAGAAAGGACATGTACATAGATATTTTTTGGAGGTGGTCAATGTAGATCGATCACAGTGGCATGAATGAAAAAAAAAATAGGGCACTCATGGATTCCATTTAGTTTGAACATCAGACAATGCACCAATTGAAATATGGACGAAAAAACTCGCTTTCTTCTATGGTCCATGTAGTAGTAATGAATGGGATGATTGTGAATCGATAGTATGGGTTTATATATGGGATCATATCTCACGCCCCATTCCTAAACATATAACTATGGAATTATCTCAGTTGGAGGAGGACCAATCAAATATTTCAGCAGATTATGATCATGTCTCGGATCTGGTATTGCCAGGTTCGTTGAAACCTTCTATTAAATTTTGAATAACTAGCATCAATGTTTTATGTTTTGGTCATTTAGTGGAATCACGTGTTGGCACTCCATTTTTTTGCAGGGAACATATATGCAGTGGTTTTCCCAAGAGGTAATGAACGAGGCACTAATTATCAGATGGCATGTTTCTTAGAGGGAAAGCAGACCCTCATGCAATTAGTAACAGACTCCAAAGGCCTTGAATTTTTTATTAGGTCGATGGTTATTAAAGGAGAATATATGACACGGGATGGAAGAACACAGAAGAAAGGTGGTTATGTATTTCAATATTATAGACTAGGTGAAGTTGTATACCACTTTACAAACTTGGTTGTTGGTACAAACCTCCAACTAAAAATAATGCCAACTAAGAACTCATCAGAAGTACAACACTACTTGCCCCACTCTGAGTATGAGAAGTTAATGGAAACCATCGGTATTAGAAGTGATATCGATGGTCTACTTGAGTGCCCATAGGTATGTAAAATGAATAATTGAACAAATATTTCATATTTATGAATGATTGAAAATTTGGCTTCATTTTATGGTTGTTATGGTATTCTTGTATTTTGTGGTTCTTTTTTGTT
>JASDQU010500453.1:25658-43496 GCA_032191745.1 Picea mariana
GCCATGCCTTGCCTTGTCATGCCATACCTTTCCTTGCCTCCAATTTCCATGTCATGCCATGCCTTGTCTTTCCTTCACTTGCCATGCCATGCCATGCATTGCCTTCACTTTCCATGCCATTACATGCCATGACATACCTTTCTTGGACATGTCATGCTTTGTCATGTCCTTCCTGGCTATGCCATGCCTTTACATGCCTTGCCTTTCCTTTCCTTGTCTTACCAAGCCATGTCTTTTCTTGCCTTCACTTGCCATGCCATGCCATGCATTTCCTTCACTTTCCATGTCATGCCTTGCCTTTCCATGACATGCCTTACCTTGCCTTTCCTTTCCTTACCATGCCATTCCTTTTCATTCCTTTCCTTGCCTTTCCATGTCATGCCATTCCATTCATTTCCTTTCCATGCCATGCCATGACTTGTCTTTCCATTCCATACCTTTCCTTCCATGCCATGCCATGCCTTGCCATGTCTTGCCTATGTTTATCCTTATGTTTCCTTTCCTTTCCTTTCTTTCCTATCCTTTCCATGCCATGCCTTGACTTTCCATAGCATGCCTTGCCTTGTCATGCCATGTCATGTCATGCCTTGCCTTGACATGCCATTCCATGCCTTTCCATGCCTCACCTTAACTTTTCATTCCATTCCATGCCTTGACTTCCCATTTCATGCCTTGCCTTTCCTTCACTTTCCATGCCATGTCATGCCATGCTTTTCCATGCCTTGCCTTGCCTTCACTTCTCATGCCTTTCCTTCACTTGCCATGCCATGCCATGTCATGCCTTCTCATGCCTTTCCTTTCCATGTCATGCATTTTCTTTCCTTCACTTTCCATGTCATGCCATACCTTTCCTTCCCTTGCCATGCCCTTCCTTGTCATGCCATGCCTTCCCATGCCTTGCCTTGTCTTGCCTTGAATTTCCTTGCCATGACTTTACTTGCATTCACTTGCCATGCCATGTCATGCCATGCCTTACATTCACTTGCCGTGACATGTCATGCCATGCTATGCTTTATCTTTCCATGTCATGCCTTTCCATGTCTTTCCTTTCCTTGCCATGCCATGCCTTTCATTTCCATGTCATTCCTTTCCATGGCTTCCCTTTCCTTTCCTTTCCATGCCATGCCATGTCATGCCTTTCCTTGCCATGACATGCCATGTCTTTCCTTGCCATGTCATGCCATATCTTTCCTTTCCATGTCATGCCTTGCTATGTCATGTCATGCCTTTCCATGCCATACCTTGTCATGCCTTTCCTTTCCTTGCCATGTCATGTCATGCCATGCCATGCCTTCCCGTGCCTTTATTTTCCATGCCATTCCTTTCCTTTCCATGACATTCCTTGTCTTTCCTTACCATTTCATGCCTTGCCTTTCCCTTTTGTGCCATGCATCGCCTTGCCATGCCACGCCATGTCATGCCATGCCACGCCTTTCCTTACCATGTAATTCCTTGCCATGCCTTGCCTTGCCATGACATGCCATGCCATGCCTTTCCTTTCAATGCCATGCCTTTCCTTGCCTTCACTTTCCATGCCTTATCTTTCCATGTCATCCCATCACATGCCTTTTCTTTCCATGACATGACTTTCCTTGCCTTCACTTACCATGCCATGCCATGCCTTGCCTTGTCATGTCATGCCATGCTATGCATTGAATTTCCTTTCATTTCCATGTCATGCCATACCATGTCATTCATTGCCTTGCCATGCCATGCCTTGCCTTGTCTTTCCATGCATTTCCTTGCCTTTCCATGCCATTCCTTGCATTTCCTTGTCATGCCATGCCATTCCGTGCATTTCCTTGCCATGCCATGCCATGACATGCCTTGAATTTTCATGTCATGTCATTCCATGCCTTGACTTTCTATGCATTTCCTTGCCTTTCCATGCCATGCCTTGCCTTTCCATTCCATTCCATGGCATGCCTTTCCTTTCCATGTGTTGACCCGGAGGGGGTAGAGCCAAAGTTAAGCATTCAAGTACCAAAAAAACACTTAGATACTAGTTGTTTCGGCATCACCTTCAGAGCAAGTGAAGTCTCACTCGAGGCATCTAGAGCAGCTAAAGGAACCAAGGTTCTGCAGTGATGAGGGGAATTGAGGCATTTTTTGTGTCTTTTACTCATGTGTGAATTTCCATTACTTATAAGTTATTTTATTATTAAACACAGTCTAAGCGCGACATTGCAACATCATATGGGAACCATACATTCAACATATATCATAAAAGATCATACATTTCAAATACAACACATCACAACACATTGATTTACATGGTTCACCCAACTTGGGCTACGTCCACAACAATTGGCTTCTTATATTATCCATTCATAGTTTTCTTGCAAATGCACACTGTGCTACAAAATATGCAACAATAACATCACCCAAACCTACCTAGCCATTCTGCTGCAGTGCAAGTTCACTCCTCAGTCATATCTCAGACCTCTTCCTTTGCTCAACTCTTTTACCCAAAAAGCAATAGGAACTCATTTTTTCCACACCCTTACCCAAAAAACCATTTACATATTTATACATTAAAATAGGGCTAAGCTCGTCACAAAAGTGGACAAAATGTCCCCCAAAACCCAATGGTTTATAATCATTTTTCTCCTTTTATGCATTTCTCTGTCGCGCATCCTTCTATCGTGCTCTTTGACTCATTGAAGTCCTCTCCTATTGCGCACTCTAGTCCATCTTATAACTGCCTTTTTTTATTTGACTTATTCTAGCACAATTCCCCAAAACTTATCCAAAATGCATCTCCAATAGGCCCCCAACACTCGCCTGTGGCTCATCCTGAGCCACTCAAGCCTTCTTCCAGTGTGCCATGAATTCTTCGAAGGTCGCCTTCACTGTCATGGCCTTTTCCTTGACCTCTAGTTCCTTCTAAAAAATGTGTTCTATCGTTTTAGCTGTAATGTGAGCCTACACCTTCTCGACACCTTCCTCAATAACCTGTTTGATGATTCCTTGAGTTTTTTTTAGGTTCGTTGTCACTTTCCCATTGCTACTTGTAATTTTTGCACCTTTCACTGCTCA
This sequence comes from Picea mariana, assembly GCA_032191745.1. Lineage (NCBI taxonomy): Eukaryota > Viridiplantae > Streptophyta > Pinopsida > Pinales > Pinaceae > Picea > Picea mariana. The sequence goes on from JASDQU010500453.1 coordinate 28,698, forward strand.
ATATGAATCTTCTAACTGATCTCTTGTTGTACCTTGTCTTCATTCATTTGTGTCCAAATACCCATAGTATTTGTATACAATTGCACACATTCAACTTCTAGAGTCTTTATATTGTCTATTGTTGTTGTCGCAATTTTCTTTCTCGTCTCACTCTCTTCAGGTGGAGTATTTGGTGTCACGCATGCTTCTATATCAACTATGCGTGCGTGGAATCCCTAGATGGGCTTCACTTATCTTTGTGACCTGGTCTTCCACCAAGGCCTACTTCTCTTCCTACACCTCTCAAAGTTCTTGATATACTCTCTTGAAGGCTTGCTGCATTCGTTCTACTTTCTACGTGGCCTTATCACACTCTTTTTTCACTTTGTTGTACTATGTCTCTAATGCAACATTCTCGGATATAATCTTTACTAGCTTGTTGGATGTCTTCTCGACGTGCACGTTCAATTCTTGTGTTGCATTGATCTGTAGCTCCTGCAATACATCCATTGGTAGTTATGAGAGAACTAGGTCTATGTGGTCTAATGCCCTGGACTATTCTTGCATTTCTGTTGTGGGGAACTCAACTGCCCATGTTACTAGCTTAATCAACCTTATCTCCCCTGCAACTGCTAAGCACTTGGATATTGTCGGTCCTACCTCTCCATTATTAGTATTGCTAGTTGTTGCTTCCTCCTCTTTCTGTCGCCATGGTGCAATGTTTTCGTCTTCTAATAGTTATCACAATTATTCCATATGTGTCTGTGTGCATTTGTTCATTGCTTCGTGTTGTTGTGCGGCACACTAAAATGTATCATCAGTGACTTCTTTGACTTGGTCACCTACATTCTCCAAATCCTCTTCTATTAGCGCCTAAATAGTGACTTGTTTAACGGCTTTGTGGTTTGTCCATTGATGTCGAGGTCTTCCCGTCTCTGGTTCTTTTCTCTTTCAGTCATTGTATGGTGATGGTGGCGGCGTTGGATCATCTTGGTCCTTTCCTTTTTACTGGTCCTCTTATTCTTTTTCTTCTTCCTCATTGACTTTGTATACCTTCAGTTTTGGCTGCATTGATGGCTCTTTCTATGCGGGTGGAATCTTCCACTCATCGTCCCAATCATCCATAATGTTTCCCATCTCCTCTTTCATTAGTTTGTATCATGTTGGAAGCCATTTTTGTTCTGGATATTTCTTCGCCTGAACGTACATGTGGTGGCGCCCTGCCTTAAAATGTGCCACGATCTTGTATACATCGACCACCTGTGGTAGTATGCATGGGGTCTGATATATGTTGTCTCTGATCATTTTCGTGTAGATGTAGAATGCAACATTAGTGTCCATCTGGCATGCCTTATGTGCGGTGTACCAAAGGTTTTGATAGTGTACGGCTAATAAAGGCTTCGCCTTGATGCTCAAAAATTGGTTGTCGTCTGGCTCTCTCCAGGCTAATAGTATGATTATGATCAATATCCAAGAGCAGTGAAATTGTGTCCCCTTGTCCTGCACTTCCTCGCAGTCAATCAAGAATTGGTTCAACAAAAATGTTGTCCAGTTCATCTGGACACCCTCTACGCATCATTTTGCGACCGCTATAACCGATGCTGACACTTGATCTTTTCTACATTTCCTTAATACTTTACAGGCTAAGGCTTGCGTCGCAAACCTTACCATTGGGTCACATATGCTAGAAACATCCAGACCACGTTGTCCACAAAACATATGAAATTTTTGTTTCATGCTCTCAGTGAGAGATTTCTCATTCTTCTTATCAAAAAACAAGGATGCAGGGTCCTACCCCTACGACGGAAGTCTTGTAATGCGCATTATTACATCAATATCAATGGATATTGTTATGTCAAGCCACAAGTATCCTCCGTGCACACAACTTAGAAACATGTTTACACATGCATTGATCTCTTGGCTCCTTCTGAAATGTGGTATGTCAAACAAGTTTAGAATACCTTCTTTCTACAACCCCCTAGCCCACACTTATGGTTCTATGACGATTATGTGGGTCTCAAAACTAATGTATTTGATCAGAAACTTACTGGGTACAAGCTCTAGAAATTTATTTTCGTTAGTGATAGCATGGTCAACATATTTTAGGGTTGGTATCATAGCTAACATATCCCCTTCCATTATGACTCCTTTTGGAATTGATGTCTCAACTAATGGGTACCTTTCCTCCTTCTGTAAGTGGATGTGTGTCGTTGATGGATTTCTCGGCGGGATATAATCCCTGGGAAATCGTTCGGCTGATGATGAAGCTTCATGTTGTTATAGCAAGATTTACCTCACCACATGCAACTTGCTCAAAAGGCCTTTTCCCTTTCCCTATGTAGACTTGAAGTCCCCTTTTTTCAATTCTCGGAGCTAAAAAACATATTTTTTCACATATACATGCCCTAAAATCTATACAGCATGCTTATATGTAGGTTGCACCATTAAAGCCCGCATACATCAGATTTTGTTCCCAAAATTAAAAAATGGTGTTGGGTTTCCATCTAACGTCACGAGATCCATGATCCTTGACCTTCCATATACTCGAAACATTCTAAATCGGCCCTTTAGTTCCATTTGAAGGCTATGAATGGACCATAGCCAAGCTGTGGAAAAAAGGATAAGAATTCAACTTTGAGAGAAAAGTTACTCTAGAGAAATTATTCACTTCATATTGAGTCTGCATCCCTTTGTCCTTTTAAGTTTGAACACATTGTTCATCCCCCAAGCTCTTCCCTCTTTGATGGAGAACCTCATTTTCTCTCTTATATGAGCTTGCCTTTGGTGGAGGATTGAAGTGGTGGAGGCCCAGCTAGAAGGGACTTAGTTTCTCGGTTCCGAACGTGTCGACATAGAATTTTGTCATTCATACACTTATGTTGATTACATTTTCATAGAAATACTCTTTTCTCATCCAATTAATGTCTCACAAATTTTTGAATTGTTAATCTATGGGAATATTTGTTATGAATATTGATGGATTATGCTATTATATGTGCTAATTTTATATATTATCACCATATGCTTGTGTATCTTGGTTGTTGAGGACAAGTTGCAGGTGTATAGCTTTGAGTCAAGTGCTCAATGGTGGTATTCATAGAACGTCTGGACAAGGTAGGCTCTTCATCTTGTCTTGTTAGCACGTTTATTTATATAGCATACTTGAGATTATAGTTGATTTTTGCACTCATTTTCGTCTGTTTTGGTTTACCCCATGCCATAGAGTTATTTTCCTCGTAATAGAATTGGCGACCATACTGGGGAGGGAATCTTGTTTTTTGGGTTTGGAGTGTTTTTCTCCTTTGATTGCTCTCAGTTATATTGAGTTTCTTGTCGTTTAACTGCTTGACAGCCTATTTTCATTTTGAGTCTGAGTTTCTTGGCATTATCCTTAACCTGGAAATGTTTCAATACATATACATGGGGTTTCCCTTGACAGACGCGTACATACATGAGTTGTCATTCTGCAAGGGGCGTATATACGCAGTTTTATCTTGAACAATCGCGTACATCATCCTTCTTTCCTTGATTGTTGAGTTTGGTGTTTGTTGGGTAAGTTTTGATGGTTGTTGAGTCTTATTGGGTCTTTGTTATGACTGTTAAGTGCCTGCAGAGTGATAGGAAACCTTTCTTTGGTTGAATTTTTGGGTGGTTTTTCTTTCTCATCATTTTTGTTTCATTGGTTGTCCTTGCATCTTGGGATGGGTGTTTGCTTCTTGATATCCTGCTTGTTTTGTCTCTTTTTGCTTACAATAGGGTTTATATATCATGTTGTTGTTCAATCCTTGCATTTTTATTTCCTTTATTGAAAATACAAAAAAATATACATTTTGCATCATGGCATTTGATCTTTTGGGTTCTTATCATTGATTTTGATATATGTATGGAAATATTGCATCTTATTTGAAACCACGGAGTTGAATTGAAAATTGCATTTTGAAAAAGCTTATCATTTGTTGAGAATTGAAGTTAGGACTTTGCATTATATTCATACTCATTTCACTTACTTGTTGAGTCATAACATCATCAGTTTCATGACCACATATTTTGAGTAAACAAAGCCATTAAAAGTAACGCTGATAAATTTAAAATTGATTAGAAACGATTTTATTTTTTAGGGTGCACAAACTAGCTTAAGATTTAGAGTCTTGGAATAGGATTTTGTGAGTAAACTTCTCCAAGGCTATTAAACTCAATATATGTATCTGACTAAGGGGGTGGTGAAATCCATTGTACAATTGGTGACATCAGGAAGCTCCACTCACACTAGAGTTAAGCACGAGGTCACGCGAAGTCGGTTGAGGAGATATCCCTCCAATACCTTCTTAGCGTTAGAGATATTTTTGGGGATCTATTCGTATATGGGGGTCTTGCTAGTACCTTTACCTCTATGAGAGGTTGTGCTTTCAAGATTTTGAGCTTTGTTACCCTACCCATACGGTGGACCGGACTTATTATTGTTCGCATGTGAATTAGTTATATCATGGTGGCTTAGTTGCTTGACATAGGTAGCCACATAGGTTACTTGCAGAGGTTATTCTCGAGGTACCCTGAGTCAGATAAGGGTCGGATATCCCTTTCTCTTATGGTATGTTGAATCTCACATCACAATTTTCGTCATCCATTCTAGCAACAAATACAAATCCTAGTATTGGACTTGGGGGAATGGATCCTCCGCATATTACATTCTCGTTTGGCGGTGCTCATATTCCCAAGACGACTCCTACGGTTGGAAGCCAACCTCCTTTTCACCCTGGGTATAATTCTAGTCTTAATGCTCCTAGATGGAGTGGTCAACCGGGCGGACAAGCTCATGCTTATGTTCTGTCTTTCACACCTACCCCCTCCACACCGATTCTGACCAACATGTTTGGCATGACGAATCCACCTCTATCCTCCATATTTCCACCCGAGGGAGGTCAGTTTCATACTTTGGGAAACCTCCAACCTGGAGCTACTCTCACTGAGGGAAATATTTAAAACCCTCATTGTAACATTCCTACTGGAATGGTGCCTAACCAACCCCTTATAAATCAGTTTGGAGGGAGGTTTTTCAATCCTGGACATGGCCATGGTGCATACCAGAATCCTAGATGGGTTGCGATTCCCCAACATCAATATTTCCCAGGAGCTTGGGGCCAGATGTCGCAACCCTGTCTCCCTTTTTTGGCCATGCTCAATTTAATAGACTTGTCAGGATTAATGAACAACCCGATGCGTCATGACCCAACATGGCCCCCCGTCCCCACCAAGCTTCTTTCAGATATTTTGAAATTCAAGAGAAATACTGGTGAGGATCCTAGTGATCACGTCACTACTTTTCATCTTTGGTGCTCTTCCAATTCCCTTAATGATGATTCTATTAGTTTAATATTGTTTCAACGCACCCTCACAGGGGTCACGGAGAAATGGTACATAGATCTACCTGGGGGGACATATGGTAACTTTAACCAGATGGTTTTAGTCTTTCTCAACCACTTCCAATTGTCAGCTCATTACGATGTCGGCATAAAACTTCTATCGGCCCTCCGTCGGGACAAATCCACTCAAATCTCGGATCACATCCAAGAGTGGTGTATATGGAAGAGATTGATCAAAGCCTACATTCCTCCAGAGTTCCTGTTGGAATGGTTTCTTAAGTATTTACTGCCTTGTATTTCGAAGGATGTCTCTACATTCGGGGTAACATCTGAAGAGGAAGCAATTTTCAAATCCCAGCAGTTAGATATCATATATGCTCAGTCTAGGATGTTATATGAAATTCTTCCTAACGCATCGAGTTCAAACTATGACCCTAGATAAAATCCTGGGCCTCATGTCGATGGAATTATAGGCTCTGCAAATATTAAATCTAAAGACTTGGTGACAAGCCAGTTGAAAGAGTTGTTTCTAAGCCAGTCTGTAGGAGGACAAGCTTCATCTGTATCCTCCACTCCCACTTAGTCGATGGATGTACATTATGTGCAATCGTCGACTAACCCGAATGGTAACTAGCGACCAGAAAGGAATAAAAGGAAAGGACATGGTAACAATCGTAAGGGTGGGAGGAATGATAATAAACCAAAGGACAATGATAATAATGATAGATTGAAGGTTAATGTTGGTGAGGGAAAGAAAGAGAAGTGGAAGGTAAAATTCCCTTGTAAGCTTTGTATTGATGATCACCTTACCCACTTGTGCCCCAAACTCAAAAAAGTTGCAAGGATTTTATCTCTACCGCTCGTTGCGTTGACTAATCCTTTTTTCCATAATCATCACATGGCCTCGATCTCCTCTAATGCCAAAAATGCGGTGAGTGGGAGTCAAAACCCACCGGCTCAAGATGGTCATCATCTATGCATCAATATGGTCAAGTCTCAAGTTAATGTAGCCACTTGGTCTCGCGATTACAGTTCTTCACAGGATCTTCCAAGTCTAGAGTCTCACCCTCCTTCGGAGATGCCTTTACAAATCGAAAAACTAGAGCCTCTGCCTCGTATTCCAAAAGGAATACTCAAACGCTCTACGCACAACCCTAATGCTAGAGCTTCCCAGAATTACTCTATTGTTGAGGATCTGGGTCAAATCCCTTGTGCAATGTCAGCTTTGGAGGTATTCCAGACATGTCCTTCACATAGGAATTCCTTGTTATCTACATTAGGAGTTCTAGGCCCCTGTGGCTCTAAGGTTATCAATTTTTACGTCATGGATGTGAAGCCTCGCTTTCCTTACCATGTGGCCTTCCAAATCCACGTGGATTACTCAAAGTATACCATCAAATGTATTGTTATTGATGAAGGCGTTGCAACGTGTGTGATTTCCCTAACCTGTTGGAAAGCCATTGGCTCTCCAACCCTCTCTCAATCTCTGACCATGTTGACCACATTTGATGGTCGTTCTTTCCTCCCCATGGTATTCTTCGTACCTTTATGGTCCAGTTAGGTGGGAATATAGTGGAGGTGGATGTTGAGGTGGTTGATGCGCCCCTTAACTATAACTTATTATTAGGGAGTAACTGGACTTATGCTATGACTAAATTCGTATCATCTATTTTTCGTACTTTATGTTTTCCTCACGATGGGAGAATATGATGATCGATTAGTTGTCCTTTGTGAACGCTAGCCCTAATGCATTATTTGGACCTTCAATCCCTGTGATCGACAATTCTCAGCCAACAACTGAGGATATTGGTGTCGGAATGTATTCATCCCTTATGGGTACCTTTGACTTTGTGGCACCAATTCATCATATCTATGCCATGTCCAGTACGTCTGCTTCATCAATAAGGTTTGTTCCTTTCCGCACTTCATATTTTAAAGACCCTTGGACCCTACCTTCCTTGACATCGTCTTGTGAAGTTCAGTCACATACTGGAATGGAAATGCCACTGTCGGAGGTAGAGATAGTGTATAAGGTTGTTCTTGACTTTGTTACCGACCCAGATCCTGTCTCCTCACAGACGGACGAGGAGGATCATGTTCTTAAGCCTGTATGGGCCACTTCATCGTATTTCTCACATGATTTCCTCGATGATACTTTACCTTCGGATCAATCAATTGTAGAGGCCATGAATGGTTCTGATAGGCCATGGGATGATATGCATCATCGCTCTTAATTCCTCCCAGAGCTTGTTAGAATCGAACAAGATGATTTTGGATCTACCTTGAGCGAGATAGTCAGTTACATCGTAGTTCCATTGGATACACACAACATTTATGTTGAAGGAAACATCGCAAGTATTTCTCCTACCGTCACAATTGATATCTCTCATATTCCTGGTAAAGTTGAAAATGTTTATATCGATGTGGATTGTTCGCCTGAATAAATTCAGATCTACATCGAACTCTTCAAAGAATTATGTGACGTATTCGCCTGGTCATATGAAGAGATTCCAGGAATCGACCCTTGTATTGTTGAACATGAGATTAAAACCTACCTGGATGACAAACTTGTTCGATAACAACTTAGAGTTGTCAATCCTAGGAAGGCTCCTGTTATTAAGGCAAAGGTGGAGAAACTGCTTAGTGTAGGCTTTATCTACCCGGTTCCCTTGACTGAATGGGTATCCAACCCCGTTCCCGTGAATAAGAAGCAAGGAACCATCCGTGTATGCACGGATTTTTTAGACCTGAATAAGGCTTGTCCTAAAGACAACTTCCCAACACCATTCATTGATCAGATTCTCGATGAGTGTGCAAGAAGTGAGGTTTTTTCTTTTATGGATGGATTTTCAGGATACAACCATATTCAAATTAAACCCGAGGATCAACATAAGATGAAATTTATTTGTCCTTGGGGTACTTTTGCATACCAGAAAATGCCTTTCAACCTGAAAAATGTCGAAGCAACTTTCCAATGAGCCATGACCTTCACGTTTCACGATCTCAAGCATATAGTCAAAGTGTATCTCGATGATCTCGCTACTCACTCTCGCAAGAGAGTGGATCACTCTACCCACCTTCAGCTAGTTTTTGAAAGATGTTGCTATTATCGCATCTGTTTAAACCCCCATAAGTGCATCTTGTGTGTTAGGTCAGGTCGTCTTTTAGGATTATTAGTCTCTAAGACTGGGATCATGGTGGATCCTTTAAAGGTTGAGGAAATACTTCAATTTCCTCCCCCGTGCAATATTCATCAACTACAAGGTTTACATGGAAAAGATAACTTCTTATGTCGGTTTATAGTAAACTATGCCAATATTACTAAGGGTTTCATGCGGCTCTTGAAGAAGGACACTCCATTTATATGGGATGAGCGAGCCTAGGAATCCTTCAATGCTCTAAAGAAATCCTTGGTATCGACGCCTCTGCTGAAGCTTTTAGACTATAGTAGATATTACTTTCTTTATATCGTCATATTCGAAGGGATGATTGGTATGGTTTTAGTTCAGTAGGATGATGATCTTCGTGAGCACGTCGTTTACTATCTTATTCGAAACTTAGTCGACCCTGAACTAAAGTACTCTCATGTTGAAAAGTTAGCTTTGGTTTTCATACACACGGTTCAAAGATTACGGCACTATATATTGCTTTGCAAAACTACCATAGTTTCTGACGTCAATCCATTTCAATACGTCCTTACTAGTGTATCATAGGGGAAAAATATAATAAATGGATTGTCATCTTGCAAGAGTTTGATCTCGATTTTGCTTCAGAAAAATCCAAGAAATTGCTAGTTTTTGTCGAGTTAATATTGGACTTCCCTCAATTAGATGAGGATGTTATTCATGTCGATTCTGTTGATTTTTCATTAAGCTAGGCTCAAGCATGAAGTTCATTCCAATTTTAGAATTTTACTTGAACAATAGACAATTGAAGTTACACCATAAACTATTTGTTGCAGTAACCAAGATCACAAGAAGAAACACCATGCACAATTACAGACGAAGTATCTTGGGAAACCCTTCTCAACAAGGGAAGAAAACCCTGCCAATCCTTTGCTATATTCTTTAAGAGAAATACCTCCCACACCATAAACCTAGCACACAAAAGGGTGCTCACAAAACTTATAACGCTAGCGCCCAAGAGAGGTGCACCCTTCATCCCTAGAACTTGTACTTGCTGAAATTTCCAAAGTCACACTTGGTATATGTTTCCTCAATGGGGAAATTGCCTTTATTTATATTCGACTGGACATATCAAAAGTAGTGTCTATTAGCACAACAAAGCCGACCTCAATAACTGAAAATATAATTAATAATTACCATATTAATTATCTTTTACATTAATTATATTTTACTTTATGGTGGGGCTGACATGTACCCTTTACATCACAAATAGGGTTGCAGGTAATTCTGACTCTTGGAAAATATAGCAAGGGATCTCATACACCCATTAGTTCTCAGCCACTAGGGGCACATCCATATGTGCTCAGCCACATGGATGTCAAAGTCTCTATCTCACTGTGTCTCATAGGAGAATCGTCAGAATACACACTCACTAGTGCTTAGCCACTAGGATCATGTCCACCTATGCACAGCCACAGGAACATCCTACTCAGTAGATCTTTATCTCACTGCGTCTCACGAGATAATCATCTAGATTATCACATCATCTCAACTCTCTGCATAGAGGAGAATAGTAAAACCCATCACATGGGCTCCTTCATCCCTCACAGGGGTACACTTCGTTTCATCTTCGTCTCAGAGAAAATGACACACCCAACTCATGGGATTCCTTACCCCACACAGGGGCACATAGTGTTCCATCTCTGTCTCGGAGAGGAACCACACACCCATCTCATGGGAACACCCAACTCATGGGCTTCCTCACCCCACATAGGGGCACACAACGTTCCTTCTCCATCTCAGAGAGGAACAATACACCCATCTCATGGGAACACCCGACTCATGGGCTCTATCTGAGGCTGACTCACTCAGTCTGTGTCCTAGAGTATGTCTCATGTAGCTATAATCATCAACACTCCCTCTTAGCTAGGGAGGCATTCTCCATCAGGCCAAGTCTAGCACGAAGTACTCGAACTTCATCCTGGCTGTAATCATCAACACTCCTTCTCAAATAGGGAGGTATTCTCCACCAGGCCAAGTCTCTCATGGAGGTACTTGAACTTCATCCCAGCAAGCAGTTTGGTGAAGATATCAACAATCTGCTCATGGGTAGGATGGTATTGCACGTGTATTTTTTTCCTTTGCACCATGTCTCTAATATAGTGATATTTAATCTCAATGTGTTTTGATCTATCATGAAAAACAGGGTTCTTAGAGAGATTTACACAGCTCTAGTTATCACAATGGATAGTGGTAGGATCCATCTCATGATAAAAAAAATCTGTCAGAATCTTGCGAAGCCACACTGCTTCGCGGACTACCAAACTCAATGCTATATACTCTACCTCTGCTATACTCAAGGCCACAGAGCTCTGTTTCCTACTGCACCAGGAAACCATGGAAGATCCCAAAGTAAAACAATAACGGATGTGCTCTTTCGGTCCATTGCGCTCACTGCCCAATTTGCATAGGCATATATTAGGTCTGGTGTTAACCGGATACATCAATGATCCAATCAGTTGTCGGTACACATGTGGATCAATCTCATCTGAATCAGAAGAAGCTTGATTCATCTTCTTCAAGTTTATCATCATCAATGTAGCCATGGATTTGTAGTCCATCATCTCGAATAATTCCACTGTATCTCATTAGTTCTCTCCCATACTTCTAGTCTCAAGAAGTAGTGCATCATACCCATATATTTCATCTCGAAAACAGAAGTCAATGCTCGCTTGCATTTCAGTAATAAGTCTTTTTGAACCGGTAAGGAATAAATCATCCACATACAGGACCAAGATCAAACACTTGTCACCAACAATATGATAATATAGGTTTGGATCAGCAACACTCTTGTTGAAATCCAAACTCATCAAGAATCCATCCATCTTCGCGTAGTCAACACAAGGTTCCTACTTTAGTTCATACATGACTTTATTCAACCTGTACACATGATTTCTCATCGTATGTCATGAATCCCTCTGGTTGCTTGATGTAAACTTCTTCCTCAATCTCACCATTGAGAAAGGATTTCTTTTACATCCATCTGATGTAGTTTCCAACTCATGGATTATAGTATGGATAGAAGTGTATCGGGATACTGGAGAAAATGTCTCATCATAGTCAACTCCCTCTACTTGTGAGAATCCTCTGTCTACAGATCTCGCTTTGTATTTCTCGACACTTCCATCAGCTGCATGCTTTTATCTTATAGATCCACTTGGAAGTCACCACAGACTTCCCTTTTGGTCTCGGAACAATATCCCATACATCATTCTTCAAGATAGATTGGTATTCTTCTGTCATGGAATCTTGCCATACTTGTTCACATGTCGCTTCTACATGACAAGAAGGCTCAGAATCAATGATGTGGCTCATGGCTGAAAGATAGCTCGAAAATATGTTTGGTATCTTTCTCTCTTGGGATGTTCCTTGAGGGACTTGTATGTCCCTCTGCCTCATGTAGAGTTTGTCGATCCCAAGCAGGCCTTGTATTCCCTACTGCAATATCTCTGGGCATATCAACTGGAGCAACTGGATCAACTGGAATAATATATGTCTCCCTCTAAATTGTTGAAGGGGGAGAAGGTATTGTATCACTGTTAATCTCCATCTGAGATTCTCTGGATCTTTGAAAGACTATCACTTCTTCAAAGACAACATCTCTACTTATCTCAATATGTCTCTAACCATGGATGTAGATCCTATATGTATTTGAAGAGTCACTGTATCCCATAAATGTATCCTTTCTCCCTAAAGGTTCTAGCTTGGACCTCTTCTATTTGGGTACATGAAAATACACTAGGCACCCAAATATCCTAAAGTGTTTAATCTTAGGCTTCACTCTGGTGAAGGTTTCTTCGGGAGTTATGTTCTTCAAAATCTGGTGAGGATTTTTGTTCTAAACATATATTGTTGTCACGCATGCTTCTGGCCACGGAATCATAGGAAGACTCTGATCATGCATCATTGCATTGGTTGCCTCAATGATGGTTATGTTATTTCTCTATCTCAAATAGTTTTGAACCCCTCTGATTCAAGTGACTCCCTCTAAAGTCTGAAGAATAACCATAATCTTTTGTTGTTAACCTGCCTAGAACAAGAAAACAAACAAAAGGAAACAAAACAAGAATATCTCCTAAAGGAGAATAATGAGTACATCAAAACAATTTAGCGATTGTTTTCACAGCTACAACACCTACTTGTAATGTAGCAAACTTTAGAAATGTAGGTTAGAGGCATGATAATTAAAACAATCAAACCTGGAGTCTTCACTTTCAATGTGTTGTTCCTCTGAATGCACTAAAATCCCTCTGGATCCATGACATCAGCAAAGGTTCCTTCCTCCTACAAGTACCCTCATGAAAATGATACAAATAATATATACAAGTGCATACATGAGGGTGTTGATATGATTTCTCCAATGGCACCTGGATGATATCTGTCCTCTTACATCTTCATGAAGAAGGTGGCCATGGTGTCATCATATTTTCATATTCTTCACAAACCATTTCCAACTGGGCTAGAAAACCTAACGGCTAGGATAGGATAGAAACCTTATGTTTTGTTGGGATTATGATTGCAAACAATAAGCCTTAAGAGAGTCACAAGAATACTGGTGAGCTAAAAATCTCCTTCAATGAGCTGCAGAAACCCTGAAACCAAAAATATGCAAAAAATTGCGAAACCCTAGGGGGAAAACTCCAAAATGCTCGGAAATGCAATCTGAGACTTGTTGGAGGTGCATTGAAGGAGGCCATACACTCCTGTACAAATTGTATCCCTAGCGTCCAATTTTAAGGTGTTGAAACACCTCAGAAAAGGAGGGTCGTACAGAATTGCAGCAAACCCTAGAGGGTCGTATGGAACTGCAGAAGAAGAGGATGGCTAGCTTTGAATGCTTGTGCATTGGGTTCTTCAATACCTATGCTATGATACCATGTTGATGTTTCATTAATCTAGGCTCAAGCATGAAGTTCATTCCAATTTTAAAATTTTACTTGAACCATAGATAATTGCAATTACACCATAAACAATTTGTTGCAGTAACCAAGATCACAAGAAGAAACACCATGCACAAGTACAAACAAAGTATCCTGGGAAACCCTTCTCAACAAAGGAAGAAAATCCAACCAATCCTTTGTTATATTCTTCAAGAGAAAGATCTCCCACACCATAAACCTAGCACACAAAAGGGTGCTCACAAAACTTAGAAGGATAGCGCCCAAGAGAGGTGTGCACTTTAGCCCTAGAATTTGTACTTGCTGAAATTTCCAAAATCACACTTGTTATATGTTTCCTCAATGCGGAAATTACCTTTATTTATATTAGATTGGACATATCAAAATTAGAGTCTATTGGCACAACAGTGCCGACCTCAATAACTCAAAATATAATTAATAATTACCATATTAATTATCTTTTACTTTATGGTTGGGCCAACCTGTACCCTTTACATCGCAAATAGGATTACATGTAAGTCTAAGTCTTGGAAAATATAGAAAGGGATCTCATACACCCACTAGTGCTCAGCTGTAAATTCTAACCTTGTACAATGTCTACTGTAAACAGATACTCGGAAAAGAACAGAAAAGATACAATGGCAAATACAAACATTACACAGAGATTTTTCCCCTGGAAACCCAAACCTGGAAAACCAACATATATTATGTTCATTCATTGTGTTACATTGTTTACAATACAATATACATATAGGAGCCATCGGCATCCAAAACCCTAACCCAATGACCTAGATTAGTCCAAAACCCTAATTCCTTAACCGAAAATAGAAAACCATCGGCAAAAACCATGTGTCGAAAAAACCACCGAAATACATGACACGTTTCCTGAGGTAGGTGTCACGTTTCCCGAGGCAGAAAAAAAAATTCCGGGGGTGCGCCTGGTGCATACGCTCAGACACTACTACTCGTGCAAAGAATATAACACATACCCAACATTCTCCCACTTGTTTTTTTCTTTGCATACAGGGGGCTACAAGGTTACATAGTCAAAAATCCAGGGCAGCAATACCCATGGATCCTCTACACCAAGAGAACTTCTCAGTGCTCACAGATTTTGTTAATGAGTCTGCAACATTCTTCAAAGTGTCCACCTTCATCATTTATACTTTCTTTTCTTCAATCACGTCTCTCACAGAGTGATATTGAACATCAATGTGCTTTGTCTTTGAATGATAAGCAGGGTTCTTCGCCAGAAAAATTGCACTCTGACTGTCACACTCTATCCTTATAGCTTGTTATACCAACCCAATACCTGAACACAATCTTTGTAACCATACTGCTTCCTTACTTACATGAGTGGCTACCATGTATTCAGAT
>JASDQU010500453.1:43516-61956 GCA_032191745.1 Picea mariana
TTACCATGCCATTCATTTTCATTCCTTTCCTTGCCTTTCCATGTCATGCCATTCCATGAATTTCCTTGCCATGCCATGCCATGACTTGTCTTTCCATTCCATACCTTTCCTTCCATGCCATGCCATGCCTTGCCATGTCTTGCATATGTTTATCCTTATGTTTCCTTTTCTTGCCTTTCTTTCCTAGCCTTTCCATTCCATGCCATGCCTTGACTTTCCATGCCATGTCTTGCCTTGTCATGCCATGTCATGTCATGCCTTGCCTTGACATGCCATTCCACGCATTTCCATGCCTCTCCTTAACTTTCCAGTCCATTCCATGCCTTGCCTTCCCATTTCATGCCTTGCCTTTCCTTCACTTTCCATGCCATGTCATGCCATGCTTTTCCATGCCATGCCTTGCCTTGCCTTCATTTCTCATTCCTTTCCTTCACTTGCCATTCCATGCCA
The DNA here is from genome assembly GCA_032191745.1 of Picea mariana. Classification (NCBI taxonomy): domain Eukaryota; kingdom Viridiplantae; phylum Streptophyta; class Pinopsida; order Pinales; family Pinaceae; genus Picea; species Picea mariana. Next base: position 43,967 of record JASDQU010500453.1, read on the forward strand.
TGTCATGCCTTGTCATTTCTTTCCTTGCCATGTCATGCATTTCCTTTCCTTCACTTTCCATGTCATTCCATACCTTTTCTTCCCTTTCCATGCCTTTCCTTGCCATTTCATGCCTTCCCATGCCTTGCCTTGTCTTGCCTTGAATTTCCTTGCCATGCCTTTACTTGTATTCACTTGCCATGCCTTACCTTCACTTGCCATGACATGCCATGCCATGCTATACCTTATCTTGCCATGCCATGCCTTTCAATGTCTTTCCTTTCCTTGCCATGCCATGCCTTTCAATGTCTTTCCTTTCATTGCCATGCCATGCCTTTCATTTCCATGTCATTCCTTTCCATGGCTTGCCTTTCCTTTCCTTTCCATGCCATGCCATGTCATGTCTTTCCTTGCCATGACATGTCATGCCTTTCCTTGCCATGTCATGCCATGCCTTTCCTTGCCATGCCATGCCTTGATATGTCATGTCATGCCTTTCCATTCCATGCCTTTCCTTTCCTTACCATGTCATGTAATGCCATGCCTTCCCATGCCTTTATCTTCCATGCCATTCCTTTCCTTTCCATGACATTCCTTGTCTTTCCTTACCATTTCATGCCTTGCCTTTCCCTTTTGTGCCATGCCACGCCTTTCCTTACCATGTCATTCCTTGTCATGCCTTGCCTTGTCATGACATGTCATGCCATGCCTTTCCTTGCCTTCACTTTCCATGCCTTGTCTTTCCATGCCATGACTTTCCTTACCTTCACTTACCATGCCATGCCATGCCTTGCCTTGTCATGTCATGCCATGCTATGCATTGAATTTCCTTTCATTTCCATGTCATGCCATACCATGCCATTCATTGCCTTGCCATGCCATGCCTTGCCTTGTATTTCCATGCCTTTCCTTGCCTTTCCATGCCATTCCTTTCATTTCCTTGTCATGCCATGCATTTCCTTGCCATGACATGCCTTGAATTTCCATGTCATGTCATTCCATGACTTGACTTTCTATGCATTTCCTTGCCTTTCCATGCCATGCCTTGCCTTTCCATTCCATGCCATGCCATGCCTTTCCTTTCCATGTGTTGACCCGGAGGGGGCAGAGCTAGAGTTAAACATTCAAGTACCAAAAAAACACTTAGATACTAGTCATTTCGGCATCACCTTCAGAGCAAGTGAAGTCTCACTCGAGGCATCTAGAGCGACTACAGGAACTAAGGTTCTGCAGTGATGAGGGGAAGTGAGGCATTTTTTGTTTCTTTTACTCATGTGTGAATTTCCATTACTTAGAAGTTATTTTATTATTAAACACAGTCTAAGCGCGACATTGCAACATCATAGGGAACCATACATTCAACATATATCATAAAACATCATACATTTCAAATACAACACATTGATTTACATGGTTCACCCAACTTGGGCTACGTCCACAACAACTGGCTTCTTATATTATCCACTCATAGTTTTCTTACAAATGCACACTGCGCTACAAAATATGCAACAATAACATCACCCAAACCTGCCTAGCCATTCTTCTGCAGTGCAAGTTCACTCCTCAGTCATATCTCATACCTCTTCCTTTGTTCAACTCTTTTACCCAAAAATCAATAGGAACTTCTCATATTTTCCACACCCTTACCCAAAAAACCATTTACATATTTATACATTAAAATAGGGCTAAGCGCGTCATCAAAGTGGACAAAATGTCCCCCAAAACCCAATGGTTTATAATCATTTTTCTCCTTTTGTGCATTTCTCTGTCGCGCATCCTTCTATCGTGCTCTTTGAATCGTTGAAGTCCACTCCTATTGTGCACTCTGGTCCATCTTATAACTACCTTTTGTTATTTGACTTATTCTGGCACAGTTCCCCAAAACTTATCCAAAATGCATCTCCAATAGGCCCCCAACACTCGCCTATGGCTCATCCCGAGCCACTCAAGCCTTCTTCCAGTTGTTATCACTCCAAGAAACTCCTTAGGATTGTAGGCTAAGGATGCTTGGTAAATTTAAAAATAATATGTAGGTATGCTTGGAACAATGGGGTCTTTAATGATCAATGTAATAGACAACTCATCATACATCTAAAGAAACAGTGCTTTCAGGAAACAATAATCAGATCAAGTAATTTGAAAGGAGAGGATGAAGAACACTAATCTTGATTGCCAAATACAGTTGAGTGTAGGGCTTAATACAAGATAGAAAGAAAATCCTTCACTTCAAATCTATGAGTTCAATAAAGAGATAACAGTCTTCATAAGCTAAGATAAACTGAAATGAAGTACAGAAATGGAAACATGGATATTTCTGATATTGAAAATGAAAGGAAACTACAATTTCATTATATCATAAGAGTCTATACAGTAGCACAAAAATGTATCCTAGTTTGAACCCCCCCTAGACTCTTAGAAAATCTAGGCATTTATAGCCTTTTACAATCAGTTTTCAGATCCTAAAACAATGGATCTGATAATCTAAAAACAATAAACAAAAACTGTATTTACAAAAAGCTAAGGATAGACCCTCAGAATAAGGATGATCCCTATGTGCTGGTCCTTTGAATGTGTTGGGCAGTTGATGAAGTGGATATCAGCCTTGCAAGGCTCCTTAGCTTGATATCATGAAGATAGAATTCGAATTGGGTGATGTGCTTGTTCATCCCTGATATTTTGCCTTAAAATTTGACAAAAACTTAGTCACAAAACTCCTTTTTTACTTCCCTTTCCAAACTAGCTGTTAAGTTAGACTTGATAATTCAACACCTGTCCATTTGAAATGGTTTCAAACCATTCTAACCTAAAAAATCCTGATCTGGGCAAAAAATTTTCTTTTCTAGCCGTGACAGGCTTTCACCGGCTAATTTACCCGAAAATCTGCTCCTTAGCTGGTGAAAGGCGGAGCTTTCACCAGCTAACTAGAAAAATTCAAGATGGGTTAGTTGGTGAAAGCACAGATTTTTTCAAAATCAAATTTCTCAGTCATGGAGAGTTCGTTTTGCATGCCTGAATAGTCGATCGACATCTACAAATCCTAAGCTTTCCAATGGTGCTTTAAAATCTGCATTTGGATCCTAGGAAGCTAATCAAATATTCCTTACAAGATTAGGCATCACTCTTTCAAAAATGCCAGTGCATTTTTTATCGCTAACACCAGTGTGCCATGAATTCTTCGAAGGTCGCCTTCACTGTCATGGCCTTTTCCTTGACCTCTAGTTCCTTCTAAAAAATGTGTTCTATTGTTTCAGATGTAATGTGAGCCTGCACCTTCTCGACACCTTCCTCAACGACCTGTTTGATGATTCCTTGAGGTTTTTTTTGGGTCATTGTCACTTTCCCATTGCTACTTGTAATTTTTTCACCTTTCACTGCGCAGTATGAATCTTCTAACTGATCTCTTGTTGTACCTTGTCTTCATTCAGTTGTGTCCAAATACCCATATTATTTGTATACAGTTGCACACATTCGACTTCTAGAGTCTTTATATTGTCTATTGTTATTGTCACAATTTTCTTTCTCGTCTCTCTCTCTTCAGGTGGAGTACCTAGTGTCACGCATGCTTCTAGATCAACTATGCATGTGTGGAATCCCTGGATGGGCTTCACTTATCTTTGTGACTTGGTCTTCCACCAAGGCCTACTTCTCTTCCTACAGCTCTCAGAGTTCTTGATATACTCTCTCGAAGGCTTGCTGCACTCATTCTACTTTCTACGTGGCCTTATCACACTCTTTTTTCACTTTGTTGTACTATGTCTCTAATGCAACATTCTCAGTTATAATCTTTACTAGCTTGTTGGATGTCTTCTCGGTGTGCATGTTCAATTCTTGTGTTGCATTGATCTGTAGCTCCTGCAAGACATCCATTGGTAGTTGTGAGAGAACTAGGTCTATGTGGCCTAATGCCCTGGACTATTCTTGCATTTCTGTTGTGGGGAACTCAATTGCCCATGTTACTAGCTTAAACAACCTTATCTCCCCTGCGACTGCCAAGCACTCAGAGATTGTTGATCCTACCTCTCCATTATTAGTATTGCTAGTTGTTGGCTCCTCCTCTTTCTGTCACCATGGTGCAATGTTTTCGTCTTCTAATAGTTATCACAATTATTCCATATGTGCCTGCGTGCATTTGTTCATTTCTCTGTGTTGTTGTGCAGCACACTAAAATGCATCATCAGTGACTTCTTTGACCTGGTCACCTACATTCTCCAAATCTTCTTCTGTTAGCGCCTAAATAGTGACTTGCTTAACGGCTTTGTGGTTTGTCCATTGATGTATAGGTCTTCCCGTCTCTAGTTCTTTTCTCTTTCAGTCATTGCATGGTGGTGGCGGAGATGTTGGATCATATTGGTCCTTTCCTTTTTACTGGTCCTCTTATTCTTTTTCTTCCTCCTCATTGACTTCGTATACCTTCAGTTTTGGCTACATTGATGCTCTTTCTATGCGGGTGGAATCTTCCACTCATCGTCCCAATCATCCATAATGTTTCCCATCTCCTCTTTCGTTAGTCTGTATCGTGTTGGAAGCCATTTTTGGTCTAGGTATTTCTTCGCCTGAACGTACATGTGGTGGCGCCCTACCTTAAAATGTGCCATGATCTTGTATACCTCGACCACCTGTGGTAGTATGCATGGGGTCCGATATATGTTGTCTCTGATAATTTTCGTGTAGATGTAGAATGCAACATTAGTGTCCATCTGGCATGCCTTATGTGTGGTGTACCAAAGGTTTTGATAGTGTGCGGCTAATAAAGGCTTTGCCTTGATGCCCAAAAATTGGCTGTCGTTCGGCTCTCTCTAGGCTAATAGTATGATTATGATCAATATCCAAGAGCAATGAAATTTTGTCCCCTTGTCCTGCACTTCCTCCCAGTCAATCAAGAATTGGTTCAACTAAAATGTTGTCCAGTTCATCTGGACACCCTCTACGCATCATTTTGTGACTGCTATAACTGATGCTGACACTTGATCTTTTCTACATTTCCTTAATACTTTACAGGCTAAGGCTTGCGTCGCAAACCTTACAATTAGGTCGCATATGCTAGAGACATCCAGACCACGTTGTCCACAAAACATATGAAATTTTTCTTTCATTCTCTCAGTGAGAGATTTCTCATTCTTCTTATCAAAAAACAAGGATGCAGGGTCCTACCCCTACGACGGAAGTCTTGTAACGCGCATTATTACATCAATATCAATGGATATTGTTATGTCAAGCCACAAGTATCCTCCGTGCACACAACTTAGAAACATGTTTACACATGCGTTGATCTCTTGGCTCCGTCTGAAATGTGGTATGTCAAACAAGTTTAGAATACCTTCTTTCTACAACCCCCTATCCCACACTTATGGTTCTATGACGATCATGTGGGTCTCAAAACTAATGTATTTGATCAGAAACTTACTGAGTACAAGCTCTAGAAATTTATTTTCGTTAGTGATAGCATGGTCAACATATTGCAAGGCTGGTATCATAGCTAACATATCCCCTTCCATTATGACTCCTTCTGGAATTGATGGCTCAACTAATGGGTACCTTTCCTCCTTCTGTAAGTGGATGTGTGTCGTTGATGGATTTCTTGGTGGGATATAATGCCTGGGAAATCGTTCGGCTGATGATGAAGCTTCATGTTGTTATAGCAATATTTACCTCACCACATGCAACTTGCTCAGAAGGCATTTTCTCTTTCCCTATGTAGACTTGAAGTCCCCTTTTTTCAATTCTCGGAGCTAAAAAACATATTTTTCCACATATACGCACCCTAAAATCTATATAGCATGCTTATATGCAGGTTGTACCATTAAAGCCCGCATACATCAGATTTTGTTCCCAAAATTAAAAAATGGTGTCGGGTTTCCATCTCACGTCATGAGATCCATGATCCTTGACCTTCCATATACTTGAAACGTTCTGAATCGGCCCTTTAGTTCCATTTGAAGGCTATAAATGGGCCATAGCCAAGCTGTGGAAAAAAGGAGAAGAAATCGACTTTGAGAGAAAAGTTGCTCTAGAGAAATTATTCACTTCATATTGAGTCTGCATCCCTTTGTCCTTTTAAGTTTGAACACATTGTTCATCCCCCAAGCTCTTCCCTATTTGATGGAGAACCTCATTTTCTCTCTTATATGAGCTTGCCTTTGGTGGAGGATTGAAGTGGTGGAGGCCCAACTGGAAGGGACTTAGTTTCTCGGTTCCGAACGTGTCGACGTAGAATTTTTTCATTCATACACTTATGTTGATTACATTTTAATAGAAATACTCTTTTCTCGTCCAATTAATGTCTCACAAATATTTGAATTGTTATTCTATGGGAGTATTTGTTATGAATATTGATGGATTATGCTATTATATGTGCTAATTTTATATATTATCACCACATGCTTGTGTATCTTGGTTGTTGAGAACAAGTTGCAGGTGTGTAGCTTTGAGTCAAGTGCTCAACGGTGTTATTCATCGAACGTCTGGACAAGGTAGGCTCTTCATCTTGTCTTGTTAGCATGTTTATTTATATAGCATACTTGAGATTATAGTTGATTTTTGCTCTCATTTTCGTCTGTTTTGGTTTACCCCATGCCATAGAGTTATTTTCCTCATAATAGAATTGGCGACCATACTGGGGAGGGAATCTTGTTTTTTGGGTTTGGAGTGTTTTTCTCCTTTGATTGCTCTCAGTTATATTGAGTTTCTTGTCATTTAACTGCTTGACAGCCTATTTTCATTTTGAGTCTGAGTTTCTTGGCATTATCCTTAACCTGGAAGTGTTTCAATACATATACGTGGGGTTTCCCTTGACAGACGCGTACATACGTGAGTTGTCATTCTGCAAGGGGCGTATATACGCGGTTTTATCTTGAACAATCGCGTACATCATCCTTCTTTCCTTGATTGTTGAGTTTGGTGTTTGTTGGGTAAGTTTTGATGGTTGTTGAGTCTTATTGGGTCTTTGTTATGACTATTAAGTGCCTATAGAGTGATAGGAAACCTTTCTTTGGTTGAATTTTTGGGTGGTTTTTCTTTCTCATCATTTTTGTTTCATTGGTTGTCCTTGCATCTTTGGGATGGGTGTTTGCTTCTTGATATCCTTCTTGTTTTGTCTCTTTTTGCTTACAATAGGGTTTATATATCAAGTTGTTGTTCAATCCTTGCATTTTTATTTCCTTTATTGAAAATACAAAAAAATATACATTTTGCATCATGGTATTTGATCTTTTGGGTTCTTATCATTGATTTTGATATATGTATGGAAATATTGCATCTTATTTGAAACCACGGAGTTGAATTGAAAATTTCATTTTGAAAAAGCTTATCATTTGTTGAGAATTGAAGTTAGGACTTTGCATTATATTCATACTCATTTCACTTACTTGCTGAGTCATAACATCATCAGTTTCACGACCACATATTTTGAGTAAACAAAGCCATTAAAAGTAATGCTGACAAATTTAAAATTGATTAAAAACGATTTTATTTTTTAGGGTGCACAAACTAGCTTAAGATTTAGAGTCTTGGAATAGGATTTTGTGAGTAAACTTCTCCAAGGATATTAAACTCAACATATGTATCTGACTAAGGGAGTGGTGAAATCCATTGTACAATTGGTGACATCAGGAGGCTCCACTCACACCGGAGTTAAGCATGAGGTCACACGAAGTCGGTTCAAGAGATATCCCTCCAATACCTTCTTAGCGTCAGAGATATTTTTGGGGATCTATTCGTATATGGGCGTGTGAGAGGTTGTGCTTTCAAGATTTCGAGCTTTATTACCCTACCCATACGGTGGACCGAACTTATGATTGTTCGCATGTGCATTAGTTATATCATGGTGGCTTCGTTACTTGACATCGGTAGCCACATAGGTTACTTGCAGGGGTTATTCTCCAGGTACCCTAAGTCAGATAAGGGTCGGATATCCCTTTCTCTTATGGTATGTTGAATCTCACATCACAATTTTCGTCATCCATTCTAGCGACAAATACAAATCCTAGTATTGGACTTGGGGGAATGGATCCTCCGCATATTACATTCTCATTTGGCGGTGCTCATATTCCCAAGACAACTCCTACGGTTGGAAGCCAACCTCCTTTTCAACCCGGGTATAATTCTAGTCTTAATGCTCCTGGATGGAGTGGTCAACCGAGCGGACAAGCTCATTCTTATGTTCTATCTTTCACACCTACCCCCTCCACACCGTTTCCGACCAACACGTTTGGCATGACGAATCCACCTCTATCCTCCATATTTCCACCTAAGGGAGGTCAGTTCCATACTTTGGGAAACCCCCAACCTGGTGCTACTCTCGCTGAGGGAAATATTTAAAACCCTCATTATAACATTCCTACTAGAATGGTGCCTAACCAACCCCTTATAAATCAGTTTGGAGGGGGGGTTTTCAATCTCGGACATGGCCATGGTGCATACCAGAATCCTGGATGAGCTGCAATTCCCCAACATCAATATTTCCCAAGAGCTTGGGGCCACATTCTGCAACCCCATATCCCTTTTTTGGCCATGCTCAATTTACTAGACTTGTCAAGATTAATGAATGACCCGGTGCGTCATGACCCACCATGGCCCCCCATCCCCACCAAGCTTCTTTCGGATATTCTGAAATTCGAGAGAAAGACTGGTGAGGATCCTGGTGATCACGTCACTACTTTTCATCTTTGGTGCTCTTCCAATTCCCTTAACGATGATTCTATTAGTTTAATATTGTTTCAACGCACCCTCATAGGGGTCACGGAGAAATGGTACATAGATCTACCTGGGGGGGCATATGGTGACTTTAATAGATGGTTTTAGTCTTTCTCAACCACTTCCAATTGTTAATTCATTACGATGTCGGCATAGAACTTCTATCGGCCCTCTGTCGGGACAAATTCACTCAAATCTCGGATCACATCCAAGAGTGGTGTATATGGAAGAGATTGATCAAAGCCTACATTCCTCCGGAGTTCCCGTTGGAATGGTTTCTTAAGTATTTACTGCCTTATATTTCGAAGGATGTCTCTACATTCAACGTAACATCTGAAGAGGAAGAAATTTTCAAATCCCAACAGTTAGATCTCATATACGCTCAGTCTGGGATGTTATACGAAATTCTTCCTGACGCACCAAGGTCGAACGATGACCCTAGACAAAATCCTGGGCCTCATTGTCGATGACATTATAGGCTCTGCAAATATTAAATCTACAAACTTGGTGACAAGCCAGTTGAAAGAGTTGTCTCTAAGCCAGTTTGTAGGAGGACAAGCTTCATTTGTATCCTCCACTCCCTCTTAGTCGGTGGATGTACATTATGTGCAATCGTCGACTAACCCGAATGGTAACTAGCAACCAGGAGGGAATAAAGGGAAAGGACATGGTAACAATCGTAAGGGTGGGAGGAATGATAATAAACCAAAGGACAATGCTAATAATGATAGATTGAAGGTTAATGCTGGTGAGGGCAAGAAAGAGAAGTGGAAGGTAAAATTCCCTTGTAAGCTTTGTACTGATGATCACCTTACCCACTTATGCCCCAAACTCGAAGAAGTTGCAAGGATTTTATCTCTACCGCTCGTTGTGTTGACTAATCCTTTTTTCCATAATCATCACATGGCCTTGATCTCCTCTAATTCCATAAATGCGGCAAGTGGGATTCAAAACCCACCGGCACAAGATGGTGATCATCTATGCATCAATATGGTCAAGTCTCAAGTTAATGTAGCCACTCGGTCTCGCGATTACAGTTCTTCACAGGATCTTCCAGGTCTAGAGTCTCCCCCTCCTTCGGAGATGCCTTTACAGATCGAAAAACTAGAGCCTCTGCCTCATATTCCGAAAGGAGTACTAAAACTCTCTACGCACAACCCTAATGCTAGAGCTTCCCAGAATTACTCTATTGTTGAGGATCTAGGTCAAACCCCTTGCACAATGTCGACTTTGAAGGTATTCCAGACATGTCCTTCACATAGTAATTCCTTGTTATCTGCATTAGGAGTTCTAGGCCCCTATGGCTCTAAGGTTATCAAGTTTTACATCATGGATGTGAAGCCTTGCTTTACTTACCATGTGGCCTTCCAAATCCATGTGGATTACTCAAAGTATACCATCAAATGTATTGTTATTGATGAAGGAACTACAACGTGTGTGATGTCCCTAACCTGTTGGAAAGCCATTGGCTCTCCAACCCTCTCTCAATCTCTAACCATGTTGACCACATTTGATGGTTGTTCTTTCCTCCCCATGGTATTATTCCTACCACTTTATGTTTTCCTCACGATGGGAGAATCATGACGATCGATCAGTTGTCCTTTGTGCACGCTAGCCCTAATGCATTATTTGGACCTTCAATCCCTGTGATCGACAATTCTCAGCCAGCAACTGAGAATATTGGTTTCAGAATGTATTCATCCCTTATGGGTACCTTTGACTTCGTGGCACCAATTCATCATATCTATGCCATGTCCAGTAGGTCTGCTTCATCAATGAGGTTTGTTCCTTTCCGCACTTCATATTTTAAAGACCCTTGGACCCTACCTTCCTTGACATCGTCTTGTGAAGTTCAGTCACATACTGGAATGGAAATGCCACTGTCGGTGGTAGAGATAGTGTATTCGGTTGTTCTTGACTTTGTTACCGACCCGGATCCTGTCTCCTCACAGACGGACGAGGAGGATCATGTTCTTAAGCCCGTATGGGCCACTTCATCGTATTTCTCACATGATTTCCTCGATGATACTTTACCTTCAGATCAATCAATTGTAGAGGCCATGAATGGTTCTGATAGGCCATGGGATGATATGCATCATCGCTCTTAATTCCTCCCAGATCTTGTTAGAATCGAACAAGACGATTTTGGATCTACCTTGAGCGAGATAGTCGGTTACGTCGTAGTTCTGCTTGATACACACAACATTTATGTTGAAGGAAACATCGCGAGTATTTCTCCTATCATCACGATTGATATCTCTCGTATTCCTAGAAAAGTTGAAAATGTTTATATCGATGCGGATTGTTCGCCTGAATAAATTCAGATCTACATCGAACTCTTCAAAGAATTATGTGACGTATTCGCCTGGTCATATGAAGAGATTCCACGAATCGACCCTTCTATTGTTGAACATGAGATTAAAACCTACCCAGATGAAAAACTTGTTCGATAACAACTTAGAGTTGTCAATCCTAGGAAGGCCCCTGTTATTAAGGCAAAGGTGGAGAAATTGCTTAATGTAGGCTTTATCTACCCATTTCCCTTGACTGAATGGGTATCCAACCTCGTTCCCGTGAATAAGAAGCAAGGAACCATCCGTGTATGCATGGATTTTTTAGACCTGAATAAGGCTTGTCCTAAAGACAACTTCCCAACACCATTCATTAATCAAATTCTCGATGAGTGTGCAGGAAGCGAGGATTTTTCTTTTATGAATGGATTTTCATGATACAACCATATTCAAATTAAACCCGAGGATCAACATAAGATGAAATTTATTTGTCCTTGGGGTACTTTCGCATACCAGAAAATGCCTTTCAACCTTAAAAACGTTGAAGCAACTTTCCACTGAGCCATGACCTTCATGTTTCACGATCTCAAGCATATAGTCAAAGTGTATCTCGATGATCTCGCTACTCACTCTCGCAAGAGAGTGGATCACTCTACCCACCTTCGGCTAGTTTTTGAAATATGTTGCTATTATCGCATCTGTTTAAACCCCCATAAGTGAATCTTTTGTGTTAGGTCAGGTCATCTTTTAGGATTATTAGTCTATGAGACTGGGATCATGGTGGATCCTTTAAAGGTTGAGGAAATACTTCAATTTCCTCCCTCGCGCAATATTCATCAGCTTCAAGGTTTACATGGAAAAGATAACTTCTTACGTCAGTAAACTATGCCAATATTACTAAGGGTTTCATGCAGCTCTTGAAGAAGGACACTCCATTTATATGGGATGAGCAAGCCCAGGAATCCTTTGATTCTCTAAAGAAAGCCTTGGTATCGACGCCTCTGTTGAAGCTTCTAGACTATAGTAGATATTACTTTCTTTATATCGTCGTATTCAAAGGGACGATTGGTATGGTTTTAGTTCAGTAGGATGATGATCTTCGTGAGCACGTCGTTTACTATATTATTCGAAACTTAGTCGACCCTGAACTTAAGTACTCTCATGTTGAAAAGTTAGCTTTGGTTTTCGTACACACGGTTCAAAGATTGCGGCACTATATATTGCTTTGCAAAACTACCATAGTTTATGACGTCAATCCATTTCAATACGTCCTTACTAGTGTATCATAGGGGAAAAATATAATAAATGGATTGTCATCTTTCAAGAGTTTGATCTCGATTTTGCTTCAGAAAATTCCAAGAAATTGCTAGTTTTTGTCAAGTTAATATTGGACTTCCCTCGGGTAGATGAGGATGTTATTCATATCGATTCTGTTGATTTTTCATTAAGCTAGGCTCAAGCATGAAGTTCATTCCAATTTTATAATTTTACTTGAACCATAGACAATTGCAGTTACACCATAAACTATTTGTTGCAGTAACCAAGATCACAAGAAGAAACACCATGCACAAGTACACACGAAGTATCTTGGGAAACCCTTCTCAACAAGGGAAGAAAACCCAGCCAATCCTTTGTTATATTCTTTAAGAGAAATACCTCCCACACCATAAACCTAGCACACAAAAGGGTTCTCACAAAACTTATAAGGCTAATGCCCAAGAGAGGTGCGCACTTCATCCCTAGAACTTGTACTTGCTGAAATTTCCAAAATCACACTTGGTATATGTTTCCTCAATGGGGAAATTGCCTTTATTTATATTAGACTGGACATATCAAAAGTAGTGTCTATTGGCACAACAAAGCCGACCTCAATAAGTCAAAATATAATTAATAATTACCATATTAATTATCTTTTACATTATTTATCTTTTACTTTATGGTGGGGCTGACATGTACCCTTTACATCACAAATAGGGTTGCAGGTAATTCTGACTCTTGGAAAATATATCAAGGGATCTCATACACCCACTAGTGCTCAACCACTAGGGGCACATCCATATGTGCTCGGCCACATGGATGTCAAAGTCTCTATCTCATTGTGTCTCACAGGAGAATCATCAGAATACACACTCACTAGTGCTTAGCCACTAGGATCATGTCCACCTGTGCTCAGCCACAGGAACATCCTACTTAGTAGATCTCTATCTCACTGCGTCTCACGGGAGAATCACCTGGAGTATTACATCATCTCAACTCTCTTCATAGAGGAGAACAGTAAAACCCATCACATGGGCTCCTTCACCCCTCACAGGGGTACACATGGTTTCACCTTCGTCTCAGAGAGAACGACACACCCAACTCATGGGATTCCTTACCCCACACAAGGGCACACAGTGTTCCATCTCTGTCTCAGAGAGGAACCACACACCCATCCCATGGGCTTCCTCACCCCACACAGGGGCACACAACGTTCCTTCTTTGTCTCAGAGAGGAACAATACACCCATCTCATGGGCACACCCAACTCATGGGCGTTATCTAAGGCTGACTCACTCAGTCTGTGTCCTAGAGTATGTCTCATGTAGTTGTAATCATCAACACTCCCTCTTAGCTAGGGAGGCATTCTCCATCAGGCCAAGTCTCGCACGAAGTACTCGAACTTCGTCCTGGCTGTAGTCATCAACACTCCTTCTCAACTAGGGAGGTATTCTCCACCAGGCCAAGTCTCTCACGGAGGTACTTGAACTTCATCCCGGCAAGCAGTTTGGTGAAGATATCTACAAACTGCTCATGGGTAGGATGGTACTGCACGTGTATTGTTTTCCTTTGCACCATGTCTCTAATATAGTGATATTTAATCTCAATGTGTTTCGATCTATCATGAAAAACAGGGTTCTCAGAGAGCTTTACACATCTCTGGTTATCACAATGGATAATGGTAGGATCCATCTCATGATAAAATAAATCTATCAGAATCTTGTGAAGCCAAACTGCTTCAAGGACTACCAGACTCAATGTTATATACTCTGCCTCTACTATACTCAAGGCCACAGAGCTTTGTTTCCTACTACACCAGGAAACCATGGAAGATCCAAAAGTAAAACAACAATGGATGTGCTCTTCCGGTCCATTGCGCTCACTACCCAATTTGCATCGGCATATATCAGGTCTGGTGTTAACCAGATACATCAATGATCCAATCAGTTGTCGATACACATGTGGATCAATCTCATCTGAATCAGAAGAAGCTTGATTCATCTTCTTCAAGTTTATCATCATCGATGTAGCCATGGATTTGTAGTCCATCATCTCGAATAATTCCACTGTATCTCATTAGTTCTCTCCCATACTTCTAGTCTCAAGAAGTAGTGCATCATACCCATATATTTCATCTCGAAAACAGAAGTCAATGCTCGCTTGCATTTCAGTAATAAGTCTTTTTGAACCGGCAAGGAATAAATCATCCACATACAAGACCAAGATCAGACACTTGTCACCAACAATATGATAATATAGGTTTGGATCAGCAACACTCTTGCTGAAATCCAAACTCATCAAGAATCCATCCATCTTCGCGTGCTCAACACAAGGTTCTTGCTTTAGTCCATACATGACTTTATTCAACCTGTACACATGATTTCTCATCGTATGTCATGAATCCCTCTGGCTGCTTGATGTAAACTTCTTCCTCATTCTCACCATTGAGAAAGGATTTCTTTTACATCCATCTGATGTAGTTTCCAACTCATGGATGATAGTACGGATAGAAGTGTATCGGGCTACTGGAGAAAATGTCTCATCATAGTCAACTCCCTCTGCTTGTGAGAATCCTCTGGCTACAGATCTCGCTTTGTATTTCTCGACACTTCCATCAGTTGCATGCTTTTATCTTATAGATCCACTTGGAAGTCACCATAGACATCCCTTTTGGTCTCGGAACAATATCCCATACATCATTCTTCAAGATAGACTAGTATTCTTTTGCCATGGAATCTTGCCATACTTGTTCACATGTCGCTTCTCCATGACAAGAAGGCTCAGAATCAATGATGTGGCTCATGGCTGAAAGGTAGCTCGAAAATATGTTTGGCATCTTTCTCTCTTGGGATGTTCCTTGAGGGACTTGTATGTCCCACTGCCTCATGTAGAGTTTGTCGAGCCCAGGCAGGCCTTGTATTCCCTACTGCAATATCTTTGGGCATATCAATTGGAGCAACTGGATCAACTGGAATAATATATGTTTCCCTCTAAATTGCTGAAGGGGGAGAAGGTATTGTATCACTGTTAATCTCCATCTGAGATTCTCTGGATCTTTGAAAGGATATCTCTTCTTCAAAGACAACATCTCTGCTTATCTCAATCTGTCTCTGACCAGGGATGTAGATCCTATATGTATTCGAAGATTCACTGTATCCCATAAATGTATCCTTTCTCCCTAAAGGTTCTAGCTTGGACCTCTTCTCTTTGGGTACATGAAAATACACTAAGCACCCAAATATCCTGAAGTGTTCAATCTCAAGCTTCACTCCGGTGAAGGTTTCTTCGGGAGTTATGTTCTTCAAAATCTGGTGAGGATTCTTGTTCTGAACATATATTGTTGTCACACATGCTTCTGGCCACAGAATCATAGGAAGACTCTGATCATGCATCATTGCATTGGTTGCCTCAATGATGGTTATGTTATTCCTCCTTCTCAAATAGTTTTAAACCCCTCTAATTCAAGTGACTCCCTCTGAAGTCTGAAGAATAACCATAATGCTTTGTTGTTAACCTGCCTAGAACAAGAAAACAAACGAAAGGAAACAAAACAAGAATATCTCCTAAAGGAGAATAATGTGTGCATCAAAACAATTTAATGATTGTTTTCACAGCTACAACACCTACTTGTAATGTAGCAAACTTTAGAAATGTAGGTTAGAGGCATGATAATTAAAACAATCAAACCTGGAGTCTTCACTTTCAGTGTGTTGTTCCTCTAAATGCACTGAAACCCCTCTGGATCCATGACTTCAGTAAAGGTTCCTTCCTCCTACAAGTACCCTCATCACAATGATACAAATAATATATACAAGTGCATACATTAGGGTGCTGATATGATTTATCCAATGGCACCTGGCTGATCTCTGTCCTCTTACATCTTCATGAAGAAGGTAGCCATGGTGTCATCATATTTTCAGATTCTTCACAAACCCTTTCCAACTGGACTAGAAAACCTAACGGCTAGGATAGGATAGAAACCTTATGTTTTGTTGGGATTATGATTGCAAACAATAAGCCTTAAGAGAGTCACAGGAATACTGGTGAGCTAAAAATCTCCTTCAATGAGCTGTAGAAACCCTAAAACCAAAAATATGCAGAAAATTGTGAACCCCTAGGGGGAAAACTCCAAAATGCTCGGAAATGAAATCTGAGACTTGTTGGAGGTGCGTTGAAGGAGGCCATACACTCCTATATAACTTTTATCCCTAGCGTCCAAGTTTAAGGTGTTGAAACACCTCAGAAAAGGAAGGTCGTACGAAATTGCAGCAAACCCTAGAGGGTCGTACAGAACTGCAGAAGAAGAGGACGGCTAGCTTTGAATGCTTGGGCATTGGGTTCTTCAAGACCTATGCTCTGATACCATCTTGATGTTTCATTAATCTAGGCTCAAGCATGAAGTTCATTCCAATTTTAAAATTTTACTTGAACCATAGACAATTGTAGTTACACCATAAACAATTTGTTGCAGTAACCAAGATCACAAGAAGAAACACCATGCACAAGTACAAACGAAGTATTCTGGGAAACCCTTCTCAACAAGGGAAGAAAAGCCAACCAATCCTTTGTTATATTCTTCAAGAGAAAGACCTCCCACACCATAAACCTAGCACACAAAAGGGTGCTCACAAAACTTAGAAGGATAGCGCCCAAGAGAGGTGTGCACTTTAGCCCTAGAATTTGTACTTGCTGAAATTTCCAAAATCACACTTGTTATATGTTTCCTCGATGCGGAAATTACCTTTATTTATATTAGACTGGACATATCAAAATTAGTGTCTATTGGCACAACAGTGTCGACCTCAATAACTCAAAATATAATTAATAATTACCATATTAACTATCTTTTACTTTATGGTGGGGCCAACTTGTACCGTTTACATCGCAAATAGGGTTACATGTAAGTCTGACCCTTGGAAAATATAGAAAGGGATCTCATACACCCACTAGTGCTCAGCTATAAATTCTAACCTTGTACAATGTCTATTGTAAACAGATATTCAGAAAAGAACAGAAAAGATACAATGGCAAATACAAACATTACACAGAGATTTTTCCCCTGGAAACCCAAACCGGGAAAACCAGCATATATTATGTTCATTAATTGTGTTACATTGTTTACAATACAATATACATATAGGAGCTAGTGGCATCCAAAACCCTAACCCAATGACCTGGATTACTCCAAAACCCTAATTCCTTAACCAGAAATAGAAAACCATCAACAAAAACCATGTGCCAAAAAAACCAACTAAATACATGACACGTTTCTCGAGGCAGAAAAAAAATTCTAGGGGCGCTGCCCCTGGACCCCTACGCGCCCGACGCATACGCTCAGACACTACTACTCATGCAAAGAATATAACACATACCCAACATTCTCCCACTTGTTATTTTCTTTACATACAGGGGGTTACAGGGTTACTTAGTCAAAAATCCAGGGCAGTAATGCCCATGGATCCTCTACACCAAGAGAACTTCTCAGTGCTCACAGATTTTGTTAATGAGTATGCAACATTCGTCAAAGTGTCCACCTTCATCAATGATACTTTCTTTTCTTCAATCATGTCTCTCACAAAGTGATATTGAACATCAATGTGCTTTGTCTTTGAATGATAAGCAGGGTTCTTCGCCAGAAAAATTGCACTTTGATTGTCATACTCTATCATTACAGCTTGTTATACCAACCCAATGTCTAAACACAATATTTGTAACCATATTGCTTCCTTACTTTCATGAGTGGTTGCCATGTATTCAGATTCTGTAATTGAAA
>JASDQU010500454.1:0-10377 GCA_032191745.1 Picea mariana
TGGAGAGAATTGAAAACATATTTTCAAAAGAAGTACTTAACCAAATGATATTATGATAATAAAATGAAGGATTTATTTGAACTCAATCTTTTGGGTATGACCATAGATGAGAATGAAAGGAGGTTTTTAGAGTTGCTTAAATATGTTTTTTTCATAAAGGATGAACAAGTGAATATTCATAGGTATTTGAGTGGGATGCCATCTTTTATCAATCATAATATGCAGTATGATGATCCCAAGACACTAGTGGAAACTATAAGGAGGGATAAACTGCTTTATGGTCAGCATAGAGGAAGACCAACTTTTCAAAAATATTGGGAAGACAAGAAGAAAATAAATATGGAATAGAGGAAGAAGGGGTATAAGCAATTGTTCTTCAGAAATAATTCTCAGGGGCAGTCAGCTCCTAAAAAAACCAAAATGACCAAGGCAATGGGTAAAATACCAATGAAGCCACCTATTCAATGTTGGGGTTGTGGGGGAGATCATATGTACAAATATTTCTCTCACAAAGGTGAACAAGTGAGGAATGTTCACAATGTACAACAAGATGAAACAATGGAGGACATGGGAAAAATTGTACCTAGGATCTACAAAGCTCTGGATAACAAGCAATATGAGCTTCAGTCGCATATGAATGAAGTGAAATATAATATCAACAACCAACCCATTACTATTTTAATTGATTCATGAACTAGTCATAGTTATCTAGATCCTAATATGGTGGAAAGATTTCAATTTCCAAGAAGAAAGATTGGAAAATCTTGGTTGGTGTAGCTAGCTACATGAGCTAAAAGGAAAATTAATGAGATGGTTAAGGCCTTCCGAATGGACATGAATGGACTAAACATAAGGGAAGATTTAAAAATCATACCTTTGGGCTCATATGATTTCCTAATTGGTATGGATTGGTTGGAGAAACATCATGTTGTCCTATATTGTTATTATAATAATTTTACCTACTTGGATGAGGAAGGGAAGTTAAGGACAATTCAGGGAATTCCTAGGGAAGTGACCATTAGAGAATTTTCAGCCTTGAAGTTCAAGAAATGTTTTAGGAAAGGGTTTCAGATATTTGCAGCACATATGGAAGAGACACCTAAGATAAGGTGCCAAGTATTGAAGATCATGTAGTCCTAAAAGAGTTTGAAGATGTATTTAAAGAAATATTAGGATTGAAACCCAAGAGAGACACTGATTTATCCATCAATATGATGCCCGAAGCATCCCCAATATACAAGACCCCTTATGAGATGAGAACACCAAAACTAAAGGAATTGAAAAAGAAACTTGAATATATTTTGAAGAAAGGGTAGATACACCCAATTGTGCAACCTTTGGGTGCCCTAGTATTATTTGTGAAGAAAAAGGATGGAACATTGAGACTTTGCATTAACTTCAGGTAGTTGAACAAGGTAACTATGAAGAACAAGTATCCTTTTCCAATGATAGATGGCCTCTTTGACTAGCTGAAAGATGTTAAGATATTCTCCAATATTGATCTTAGGTCAGGATATCATCAAGTAATAATTAAATAACAAGACTCCCTTTAGAACAAGGTATGGTCATTATGAGTTCACAGTGGTGTCATTTGTGTTATAAAATGAATTAGTTGTCTTCATGTGTTTAATGAATGGTATTTTCAGGGATTACTTAGATAAGTTTGTCATTGTATTCCTAGATGACATTCATATATATTCTAAGTCTGAGGAAGCGCATGAGAAACACTTGAGGATGATATTAAATGCATTAAGGGAGCATGAGTTGTATGCTAAATTGAGCAAGTGCTCATTCTACTAGAAGGAAATTAATTATTAGGGGCATATCATTTCAAAGGAAGGGATAATAGTGGATCCAAAAACGATAAGGGTCATTGAAGGATGGAAAACAAAAAGGAACATCTCTTAGGTGATATCATTCATGAGACTTGTAGGTTACCATAGGAGATTTATTGAGGGATTCTCAAACATTTCACACCCCATCACTTCATTACAAAAGAAGGGTGTGAAGTTTGACTGGACATCGGATTGTGAAAGGAGTTACTGACACTTGAAGCATTTACTAACAAGTTCTCCAATATTAAATATTGTTGATCCAAATGAGGACTTCATTGTATGCACCGATGCATGTAAAGACAAAATTGGTGTAATTATTAGTCAGAATGGGCATGTGGTATACTATGAATCAAGTAAATTAAAGGAGCATGAAAGGCACTATTCTACTCATGATTTAGAATTGGCAGCCATAGTGCATGCCTTGAAGATGTGGAGGCAATATCTCATGGGAAAAAAAAACGAGTTGAGGATAGACCATAGTGGTCTGAAATATTTATTTGGGAAACCAACTCTAAATTCCAGGAAAAGCAGGTGGTTAGAATTCCTTAGTGAGTATGACTTTGATATAAAGCATATCAAGGTTAAGTGAATAAGGTGGCTGATGCACTCAACATGAGAGACGATGAGATGCATGCTACATCCTTTAGCATGTACATATCATATTTGAAAGAGATAATTTTAGAGGCTGCAAAATCAGATCAACAATACATGGAAATAAAGGAAAATTACACCAAGGTATTTTGCAGCAGAAAGAGTTAAAAGAGGATGGAATTCTCATGTTCAAAGGAAAAAATATGTGCCAAATTTTTAGGAATTGAAAAATATGATATGAAAAAAAATTCATAATGTGCCTTATGTTGGGCACCTAGGTTACCAGAAAATTATTACCGTTGTCAAGAGCCAATTTTATTGGCCATGCATGAAGAAAGAAATTTTAGATTTTATTTCCAAGTGTTTGGAATTTCAAAAGGTCAAGGATGAGCATAGACACCCAACTAGTTTTCTAGATCCATTTCCCATTCCTGAGTGGAAATGGAAAGGTGTAACAATGGATTTCATCACCAAACTTCCCAAAACAAACAATCAACATGATTCTATCATGGTAGTGGTGGATAAGCTTACTAAAGTTGCCCATTTTATTCGAGTGAATCTCACTCACAAGGAAACTAACATTACTAATATTTATATGAGAGAAATTTCTAGGCTACATGGTGTTCCAAAGACAATTGTATCTGACAGAGATTCCAAATTTACATCAAATTTTTGGAAGGGATTATTCAATGGATTTGGAAGAAATATAAATTTTAGCATGAGTAATCATCCAGAATCAGATGGGAAAAAATAAAGGTTTAATCAGGTGATATAAGACATGATAAGAATGTATGTGATGGATAAACCATCCAAATGGGAGGATTATTTAAATTTGTTGTAGATTTCTTTTAATAATGGGTATCAAGCATCTCTAGATATGAGCCCATTTGAGGCACTTTATGGCAGAAAGGGAAACACACTAGTGAGATGGGACAACCCAGTAGACATAACACTGGTTCGACCATAATTAGTCAGGGAAATGGAAGAGCATATGGTGAGAATAAAACATAATTTAAAGGATAACTAGGATAGGAAGAAAAGTTATGTTGATAAGGGTAGAAGTCATAGATAGTTCAAAGTGGATGACCATGTGTTCTTAAAAGTAAAGGTCGAGAGAAGTTCCCTGAAGTTGGAAAATTGCTCAAAATTGAAAGGTCATTATTGTAAATATAAATGTAAATATACATGTAGAGATAAACATAATTATACATATAGGCTAGGACAAAGTGACTTTGTAAATATGTATTTTGAGGCCAAAGTGTTTGTTTGGTTATTAGGCTAGAAATCCAGAAGCGAAAAAGGCTAGCGAGCCTATTTTTGTAAAATGTAATCACATTCATTTTTTCTTAATGAAAACACATCAGTACTACAAAAAAACCATGTAAAACAGTATGGGGGGATAAACTCCACCATAATAGGAAACGGGGTGCTAAGGGCCTTGGGTAAAGGGGCTAAGATAAGGGGCATAATCCCAAAGTAATATTTTAATAATTTTCCCAAAAATGTATAAAGTATAAAGTATGGATATTTTAATGTATCATAAGTCCCATGTTGAGGAATATATCACCTTGTGAGGGAATCCATGTGGACCCAAGCTAGTTCCCAACATGTCAAATGTCAAGTTGGGAACATGCCAATATAATTGGGGTGATTTAGTTAATTTGATTATTCTTTCCATCATTATTCATTCTCACCCCACCACCTGCATACAAATGTCATCTGTATCTTCATGTTGCTAGTACTTGTACCTATACTGGGACCATGGATAGCAGTGGAGCTGGACTAAAGAGATGGGTTGTCAAGCCCATAGGAAATTGAGGACGGGGGTTGTCAAGCCCTTGAGAATTCTCTCTAGGTGAGAGAACTACTAGGAATTGGTTTCCCAAGGTGCCAAACTACAACTATAGAGCTCTAAGCCATCCTATCCAGCCTGTTGTTGAAGCCTCAAGAGGGAAGTGGGGCAATCAAAGGAATTGTGAGAAGAGAAGGGGCACACTTCCTAGGGTGGGATAGGAATGTGGGGAATGGGGGGCTGCAAGATGTTAGTTTGAGTTGACACATATGTCTGAGTTTATATGTTTTTAGAGAGATGTTATCCTGGATAGAAATTCTTTACCAAGTGGATATTTGGCCCCAACTCAGGGCAGACCCACTAATGAGATTTATTAGTGGTGTGGTATAAGGATAGGAGGAACGTGGAAGGTATGCATGCAGTTGGTTTTATTTTTAGTAAAATATAAGTGTGTACTATGTGTTATTTTGTGTTATATTAATATTTATCCATTTATTCTCCTGGGTTTTTCTTGTACATTATGTATCTTTATATTTGTTGTTATTTTACATTAATTTGTGTATTTGCAGAGAATATTAGTTAATTAAACTTCTATCAGAATCATAAATTGTATGTGGAATTTCCCAGTAGGGAGTCTAGGGATGCTACAAGATAGGTTCTGGAAAAGTAGTATGGGCATCACAACAAGGTAGAAATAGACTTGAAGCATTACAGAAAAATATGGAAGGGAGATTTCCTTCAAATATGAGGGTGTGAGGGTGGAATATAGTAGCACTATAAGTTTGGGAGAGTAGTGTGGATCATTTTGTGTGTTTGTGAATACTGTATTGTATTTAAGAAACTTGGGGTTTCTACCTTTTCATAATTTGGGGTTTCTAGTTGGGACAAAACTTGGAATTTCCAGAAATGAAGTTGTGATGGAGGAACATGTTCAATAAGAGAGTTGGAGATAGCATAATTTTGTGGATTCTACCAACGGAAACAATGACTATGGGTCATGGTGGATGTAATTCATTCCACAAGGAAGGTGCACATGACACCTTCAGTGTCCTAGGTGGGATGTAGAACTTGGGGTTTTCTTATGAAGACGAGAACACCTTGTTATTTTATAGGTACTTTCCTTATTGTCATTGGTGCTTCAGGACAACTTGGGAACCCAACACACCAAGGGACTCACCATGACATATTAAAAAGGCACATTGTGATATAAGAAACCTCCTACATGATTTGTTGTGCATGTGGGTGACTTGCATTGCAGACAAGGAAAGATTGGCCAAAACACACTTTGGGTACCAGTTAAGGACTTGAGGCATGAAGGTGACGCAATGGGTCATCTCGAATCATAAAGAGAGAAAATACCTAGGTCAGGGGTCAACTAGGAAAAGTGTGGGCGCTCAGTGGAGTGATGCACCCATGGCATGACACAGTGTGGAAAGCTATGGAGAGCCCAAAGAGTAAGTGCACCCAAGAAAAAAAACAACAAGGAAAGTGTGGGGCACTCGGTGGGTTTGTGCACCCAAGACACATGATGGATTGGGAAGGAATGGGTGATCTATTGGAATGAGATGTCCACCTATCGAAATGACATGAATGTCCACAAAGGGAGAGATAATCTATATATTGGATGGGTATACTTGTACAATAAAACACATCCAACTTGTAATAGAAGAACTTGGATAGATCTGAAGAAGATATGAGGTATCGGGGCGACCTCATCCCAAAATTCTGAGTCTCCTCTTCGGAGACTTGTGTTTCCAAAGGGAGTTTGTGACAACATAGTTGGGTGAGTCTTGTTGAGACAAGTTTTTAGGTGGGAAACTTGGTGTTAGTGTCATATAATTCTGGAGTTGGGAAAACTGTAGGCATGGGTAGACCATTGAAGTTGGTCAGGGGTAGATCTTGGTGCATCTATGCAACTAAGGATCCATGGGTTTGTGGTGAATTTCAATGGACAATGTGTCTACGGAGGTCTAGGGTGGATTTTGGCCAAAAGTTGAGATGAAGTGTGAGAAGCAGTATTGAGACTTAGAAAGAGGCAGAAAGGACCATAAAATTATAGAGAGTCGACAAAAGGGAGACTCAAGAAGAGTTTATTTTGGGAACAAAGGACTTGGAGATAGTGTGAGATATCTCACGACTTGGTGTCATGTATTTTCTGAGGAAATATTTTGAACTATCGGGACCATTATATATGTAATCGAGCTATATGATCCTTTGTATCTTTGTAACGTATATTGTCTAAATAAACCTAGGTTTTAAGCAACGTTGTTTCTATTGGGTAGGTGTTATATTCTTTTCATGTCTGTGTGGTGGCATTTCAGATTTGACGACTGTGTTTGACGATCCTAGCACCTGTCGCTCCTTGTGGGTGTGTGTACTAGGCACTTTCCTTGAAGGAAGCATGTAGAAATTTTCTTGGCCATGGTTATTGGAAACTAATGGCATTTTACTAAACGATCCTAGCACCTGTCGCTCCTTGTGGGTGTGTGTACTAGGCACTTTCCTTGAAGGAAGCATGTAGAAATTTTCTTGGCCATGTTTATTGGAAAATAATGGCATTTTACTAACACATAGTGTGGCAGGGAAAGAGGTTGCATTCATGAGTGGTTGTGTAGGTGGATAAATTGTGGATGGAGGACAACAATTTCCAACATGGAAGGTGTTCCTTCACATAGGCGAATATGGAAATTGGAAAATACATCCAACTAGTTTGACACTTAGGCAATCCAATGTGTAGTAGCATGAAAAAGGGGTCAAAATACAGATGTGAAATGGATTCAGGTGTCCTATACTTGGATGGTATGGAATACGTTCTTGTCAGATTTTAATGTAGGTGAGGCAAGAGTAAGAATTCCCTAATGGATTTGGAATTGGATGAGGAAACAAAGAGATGCAAATAAGAGACTAAGTTCTAGAATGAGCAACTAAATTTCAAGAATTGGAATCGATGGTTGGATTGATCATCAGATCAGTGCAGAATTTGAGGCAAAAAAATCTGCACAGAGACATGGATGAGTTGGTCAGAGTATGAAAATCACAACAGGTCACAACAATTGAACAGTTAGACATTTATTTTGCAGCAGCAAGTGAATATAGGTTGCGGAAAAGTAGTACAAGCATCAAAACAGGGTAGCAATAGACTTGAAGCATTATGGACAATTTTGGAAGTGAGATGTCCTTCCAAGATGAGGGGGGCCAGGTAGTCACACTATAACTTTGGGAGAGCATTGTGGAATATTGTTTGTGTTTGTAGAGACTATATTGTATTATGGAAACTTGGGGTTTCTACCTTGGCATAATTTTGCATTTTTAGTTAGTACGAAACATGGTGTTTCCAACAATGAAGTTGTGATGAAGGCATGAGTTTGGGAAGATACTTTGAGATAGCATATTTTTGTGGATTCTACCAAGGATGACAAAAAATATGGTTCATGGAGGATGTAAATCCTTCCACAAGGAAGGTGTATATGACACCTTCAACTACCCAGGTGAGACGTATAACTTGGGGTTTCCATATGAAGACAAGTGCACCTCGTTCTTATATAGTCACTTTCCTTATTGACATCGATAAGTCAGGACAACTTGGGAGCCCAAAACATGAAGGGATTGACCATGACATATTGGCAAGGTGCCTTCTGACATAAGAAACCTCCTACATGATTCATTGGGAATGTGGGTGACTTGCGTCATGCATAAGAAAAGAAATACCAAAACACCCTTTGGGGAAAATTTGAGTACTTAAGTGACTCAGTACCCCACCTCAACAGGGTCTGCTGACCTCCCGGTCTATGGATCTTTAACTCCTTCGAGCCGAAATGACTCCTTAGTCCCCACTGGAACCTTCAACACATATAAACCACAGGTCCTTTTTCAAACTTCGACTGTGCATGCAAGAACTAGGCACAAGCTCCACCCATTCGACCACCGATGGTGACCATGCACCTTATCAAAAGGAGTTTCACAATTCACAGTTTCAGGAATTCTATTGTGCGTCTACCAGACTCCTCCATTTGCCAAACTCCGAAATAGGGCTTAACGATCCCTAGCTCCTCCCTTTAATTCTTAGCTGATGTGACCTCCGACTGCAACCTAGGGCCTAGCTCCCAAGCATTTCAGGAGTTCATGTATTGGGAATTTACAAAGTAGTTCTATCACCTTCTCTAGAAATTAGAACTCATAATGACCACTATATCAGATCGACAGTTCTTATTTCCTTGCGATCCAACACTCCAGATTCTTCCTTCATGAATCGGGATTTCATGAATCATGACTTCCGGAAGTAGATTCTTCCACTCTCCCGAACTCCAAAATTCCAGAGTGAAAAATAAATGAATCACACTCCTTCTAATCTGATGACTACTATCTGTCCTGATCTTGTGAGTGTTGAAAGACTCTCGACCCTTATCCTCCCCGAATATTTACTAGATCCAATGGTCCTCAGAAAATCAACGTTTCTCCCTTCAGGAATTCCAACCATCCGTCAAGGTTATCAATGATTCCTCACCAAATTATTCAACATCATCCCTTATGAACTTGTTTCCATGAGGTGGGTTCAACCCTCCTCTTTCCTCTAGACTTTCCAAGTATCTATGCCCCTTGAGATTGATTCTTGTTGCAAACTCAAGGATTCTAAGGAATCTTGCGCACACTCCTTGCAGCCTTCACTAGAACCTCTTCTTACTCAACAACTCCAACTTTGTGCAATATTTGCAACATAAGTTCCTCAAACACTCACTTGGGTTGGAAAATTCCCAGACTCTCTTCAACCTGCACACACCTTCCATGGCTCTGTGCTATACTCACACTTCTACTAGTATGAGTTAACACTATATCTCTTGATTTTTTCTGAGGTAAGACTCAGAACTCGTCGACGCACTCCTTGTAGACTTTCACTACACTCCTTGTAGGAATTCTCAAGGAGAGAAACAATTTAAACTCATACTCTCCTCACAGACTTCATACATTCAACATGAAATCACATACATATGGCATTGAAACAAATTCATAATAGAGAACATAAAATTTAAACATACTATTCAATAGATGTATACAACAACCATAGTACACCATGAAATTGGATCAAATAATTCTTATATTAATTCAAGTGCTTCTGTACATGGTCTCAATAACAACAACTATCTACTCATACAACTTCTACAACCTCTGTTCTTCTCTGCTCGCCTATGCTCTCTTTCTCTACAACTCCTACAATGAGAATAATAACAATGCAATACATCTACGAGGGAGTCTTATTGAGTTCCCCCCCGCCTACAACCTTAATATACCTTATCGAAATTAAAGACTACCATCTACTTTACATTTATTACAATAAATGTCCAAAACTGATAGATGAGAGAAAACGCTCAAGATCTGTATTGCAATCCCCAAAACATTAAAAGCAATCACATCCTTCCAGCCATTACATTAATGTTCTTCATTTGAAATTTAAATGTCTTCAAAATGCGTGCTGATGTATATCCAGTTGTCCTCCACTCATGCTTGTTGGAAATTCTCCTGCATAATTAAGGCATGAAGGCACAACAACGGGTCGACTTGAATCATCAAGAGAGTTTATTCCCAGGTCACACATTAGCTGGGAAAAGTGTGGGTGCTCAGTGGAGCAACACGCCCATGGAATAACACAGTGTGCCAATCTATGGGGAGCCAAAAGAGTCAATGCACCCAAGAAATAAAAAACCAAGGAATGTGTGGGGTACCTGGTAGGTTGGCACACCCAAGACACATTATATCTTGGAAATGGATGGGTGATCGATTAGAGTGAAAATTCCACCTATCGAAACGATGTGACTTCCCATAAATGGAGATCATGTATATATATTGGATGGGTAGACTTGCAAAAGAAAATATATCACAAATTGTCATTGAAGAACTTGGACATATCTGAGGTAGATTTAGGGTATAGGGGTGATATACTCCCAAGTATTTGAGCCACCTCTTGGGAGACTTGTGCTTCCTGAGGAAGTTTGTGATAGAAGAGGTGGGTGACTATTTTTGAGACGATTTTGTCAGTGAGAGACTTGGTTTTAGTTTCATAGGATTCTGGAGTTGGGAAAATTGTACGTCTGGGAAGACCAATGAAGTTGGTTAGGGGAAGATATGGGTGCGTCTATGCAACTAAGGATGCATGGTTCTATGGTG
>JASDQU010500454.1:18073-46153 GCA_032191745.1 Picea mariana
TCTGCTAAAATTCCCTTTGGACTGATGAACACAAGAGCAACCTTCCAGGGAGCCATGGACATTACCTTCATTGGGGAAAAGGAAAAATTTGTGTTCATCTATATTGATGACATTACAATATTTTCAAGATATGATAAAGAGCATTGTCACCCCCTAAAGAAATTCTTATTGAAGTGCATAAGGTTTGGTATTTCTCTCAATCCTAAGAACATGCAAGAGGGAAAATTGTTGGGGCATATTGTGTCAGATGAAGGAGTGAAGATTGGTCCAAGCAGAGTAGAGGCTATCCAATCCTTATATTTTTCCAGATCCAAAAAAGAGGTTCATTATTTCTTGGGTGAAATCAAATTTCTGAGGAGGTTCATTTATAATTTTGCTGAGTTGGTCAAATGCATTACAACCATGCTCAGAAAGGGAAATGAAGTGACGTGGACTACTGAGTCCAAAAATTATTTCAAGAAAATCAAGAGGGATTTGACTAAAGAACCTGTGCTCATCAACCCTATCTATTCTAAGGAATTTTTTATTTTCTCTTTCGCTTCATTTGATACACTAGCTGTTGTTTTTCTACAAATAAATGTAGAGGGGTTGGAGCAGCCTATTTCCTTTTTCAGCAGAGCACTGAGGGATGCAGAAATGAGATATGACATCATGGAGAAGAAAGCCTATGCTTTGGTGAAATCCCTCAAGGATTTCAGAATCTATATTCTGCACTCAAAGATTATTGCATATGTCCCCTTGGCTAAAGTAAAGGCGCTATTGATCCATCCTGACATAGATGGGAAAATAAGCAAGTGGATTTCCAAAATTCTGAAGTTTGACCTAGAAATAAAACCCACCAAATTGGTGAAATTCCAAGGTTTAGCCAGGTTACTGGCTGAATCGAATTGCAGGGCATTGGGGGTAAATATCATGAATATAGACTGAGAAAATCAACAAATTGAGATTGCTGGTGAATACTATCATGTCAACCCCAACTTAGTAGGATGCACCCAGTGTAAAGACATCATACACTTCCTGCAAAAGTTGAAGCCTTCTGACGGTTTGGACAAAAATAAGGTGATATCCTTGAAGATGAAATCAATAAAGTATTGTATCATTGATCAGATCTTGTACTTGAAGGATCCTCTGGGAGTCTTCTTGAGGTGTCTAGACCCACAAGAAGCCCAAAAATCTATGTCTGATTTTCATGAAAGCTCATGTGGGGGACATCATTTCTGGAGGACCACAACATACAAGATCCTCAGAGCTGGGTATATCCGGCCCAACCTTTTTACTGATGTTGGTGCACAGATTAGAGCCTATACCAAGTGTCAGAAG
The DNA here is from genome assembly GCA_032191745.1 of Picea mariana. Taxonomy (NCBI): domain Eukaryota; kingdom Viridiplantae; phylum Streptophyta; class Pinopsida; order Pinales; family Pinaceae; genus Picea; species Picea mariana. Next base: position 19,394 of record JASDQU010500454.1, read on the forward strand.
TTTGCTGGAAATCAACAGCTCAAATATTTTCCTTTGAAACCTATAGCGGTTTCTGGACCTTTTCAACAGTAGGGTCTTGACTTCATTGGAGAAATACACCCAGCCTCAAGTGGCTAGCATAGGTGGATTTTGACTTCCATTGATTATTTTCCCAAATGGATAGAAGCCATCCCTACAAGGAATGCCTCCCACAAGGTGATCATAAGTTTCCTTGAAGACATCATGTCCAGATTTGGCTGTCCAAATAGGATTGTTGCAAACGGTGCCGCCTCTTTCAGAGTCATGCCATTAATTAATTTCTACGAGTAGTATGGGATCACACTAGTCCAATCTACTCCCTACTATCCTCAAGGAAATGGTTTAGCAGAGTCTTCTAATGAGAGCCTCATAAAGATCATCAAGAAGTTGTTAGAAGACAACAAGAAAGCCTGGGATTTGAAGCTAAAATTTTCATTATGGATTGATGGAGTTACAACCAAGAGGTCACTCGACATTTCTCCTTTTCAACTGGTGTATGGGGTTGAGGCTATTTTTCCTTCCCAGATTTATTTTTCTGTGGCGAAATTATTCCAGGACTATCAAGGGGAACCCGATGATATGATCAGGAGGACATTGCAGCTGGTAGAAGTGCAGCAAACCAGGGAGAAGCTACTTGATAAAGCACAAGATCATCAATAGAAAATAAAATGAGCTTTTGACAAGAGTGAAAGAAAGGAAAATTTCCAGCTAGGGGATATGGTGCTCAAATGGGATGCACCCAAGCATAACAAGGGAAAACATGGTAAATTTGAAGCCTTGTGGATTGGCCCCTTCAAGATTTTTGAGGTTTTTCTTAACAACACTTATGAATTGTAGAACTTGGAGGGTTCTGAGGTTTTGGGTGGCCTTGTCAATGGGAATGTTTTGAAGAAACATTTTGTTTAGGCTGTGACCGACGTCCCGTCATTGTAAATACCACTCCCTTTTTGTTTTTATTTTTAGTTTTATTTTAATAAGAGACTCCATAACCCAATAGCTAAGGCACTAGGGCTGCGCGTTCTTGGCAGCTCGCAGGGAGCCTGCCATCCCCCGTGGAGCCAAATGTTATCACATAATGTTTTCTGGAGTCATAAGTGTTCATTGCTAATATCCCTTGTCTCTCTCCTTTTTGCAGCCTAAGTCTTGCCCATTCGACTGTTAAAATCAGTTTTTTGTTCCCCCCTTTTTCGTTTGTGTGTGCTGGTTTCCCTTAATGTCTTACCCGAAATAAATCTTTTCCCCAAGCCCCTCTGTTTTTATCCAAGGAATATTACTCACCTCCTGTGTTCTAGTCACTGGTCTCTTTGTTTCCCTAGATCACAACCATACATCCAAATCCTTGTTCACACAGGCCACAACCATGGACACAAAGCACAACTTTCATAGTATTCCATTTCAGGCTTGAAATACAAGCAACAAGAAGTTTTAATCTTTCAGCGGTGGATATTCCAGGATCAGTTCAGATCAGTGGCTCACGGGTATTCAGAATTTCAAATTTGCACGAAGTATAGAGCCATTGAAAACCCCAAAGCTCATAGTGAGCATTAGTTGTTGATATTGAGGGGGACAGGTGGTAACCGATCTGAGGGTTTGTGTAAATGGGCTTTAGGGGTTTTAAAATGATAAGTGGGCAAAGTTCCCGAAGAGCTAAATCCCAAACTCCCAAAGTAATCCGAGCCATCCAAGCAAAGGGGACACGTGGAGACAGATACCTCACTTCGGGATTCAATGCTCCAGAAGATTGTGGAAGTCAAGCATTCAAAAATATCGAAGTCCCGAAGGCCCAAATTTATTAAGTTCCAAAGTTGTCGAAGTCCTGAAGTGAATCTAGACAATCCATTGGCTGGGACATGCGACAACAGATCATTCACTTTGAAGTTTTTCCTCCGGGATATTTTTCACGTTTCACATTCAGATCACCCGAAGCCCGAAGGACTGAAGTATTTCTCAGTTGTCTAATTCAGGAGGACATGCATCAATAGATCGCTAGCTCCTGGTAAAATCCCTGAAGGTGAGCGAGGTTTGAGATTTTATTTTCCCGAAGTCCAGAGCCACAAAGGGATCTTAGCCTTTGATCTCTGGAGGCCACACATCGTCATATCCTTAACTTCAGATGTTTTACTTCGAGGGAAAAATAAGTTTGAATGTTGATTTTTTCGGAGCCCAGAGACCCGAAGGAGATATTAGTCGTCAATTTAAAAGGATAGGTGGTAGTCATTAGTGTGGACATGTGGCACACTCGTCGACCATGACACCTGGATCCTATTCAACAATGACATGTGGCACTCAGTCCAGGAAGCTGTGGGTTTATCATTCACTTCTTTCTTAGTGGCATGTGTCACTTCTCTTTCATGAAAAATCAACATGGTGATGTCAAGCCACCATGATAGATCATCCTCCAAGAGGTGTTATTGTTCAACGTCAAAAGTAGTGTCCCCCTAGGGCATAGTTTGGCGGATTCTTAAGCTTGGCAGTGGAACTAAATCTAGCAGGTGCACCAAGATCTATGGCCACAGTTCATTGTGGAGACACAACATGATCAAGTGATAATTTTCTTGAGAGGTCCCGCAATTGAAACCATGATAAGGAAAAAGTGCTACGTGGTGAAAGCTGGTGGATTGTTGGCCCAAAAGTGGTCTGAAGTCAAACCACTTTTGAGCGGCCCCACAATCACATGTTTATATGGCGTCCTATCCGAGAGCATCAGGTGGTTGCCCCTAGATATTTAAGTCTCGTTGAGTCCCCAAGGAAAAGAAGTTAATGAAAATAGAGCCGGTGGTTGAAACCTCGACTCACTCCATAAATGGAAGGCATGGAAGGCCCGACTGTGGGGACTGAACCATCAGCCCGTGGTACCCCTGTGGAGATATTTTCCTATAGATCCATGAAGATCTGAGCTCATTTATAACAAAGAGATACATGCACAATCTGACAGAAGACTTGTCAGACAAAATGCTTTGAATGTAGTGATCAGATCACACTCCTGATAGTAGGAGATTGATCTAAGTATAAATAGTTAGTTTTGATATTTTGTTAAGGTCATAAACTGCTTGAGAAGAGCTCCCTACTTTGTAATGTTTTGATGCCATAGTTGTTCCCTAGTTATGTATCAAATTTGATACTTTCACATTAATAGAATTCATCCTCTTTTCATCTCTCTGTAAAAATTGTGCTAAAACACTCAGGCATAGAGGATCCATTTGAGGGTTGTGATGCTATTGTAATGTAGGTTTGATTATAGTGGTATTGTGACCAATTTTAGTTAGCTTCCTTGTTATCTTGTTCCTTCTCACATTGAATGACTCAAGCATGGAGGATCCATTCGAGTTGTTGTAGTTGCATGATAATGTAGGTTTGATTATTATGTTGTTATGACTGTGTTGCTTGGACATATTTCAATGTATGAAGCTTGAGCTCAAGATTTCTCTTGAGTCTGATTTTTTCTTCACCAAGCTTCTTGAAATCCTTATTCCCATAGCATTATTGTTCACCCGTCTCACTAATTCTTCCCTTTGCTCACACTTAAACTCAAATCACTGACTGAATTTAATGAGGCCCTCACTTCCCTATGCATTACTTGTCTAGTTCTTTGTTGAAATCATTCTTGTATCAAGTTTTCTCCATTTGATGTCCACTCATAAAACCAACATCCACCAAACTTTCTGATTGGTTCTGGGCTTATCCTCCTACAATCTGAGGGTGACTCTCAGTGCTAACACTCATGACCCACTAACCGTTTTAGTGATCTCAGCTCTGGTGGTGGGGCCCTATAAACTACCTCATACCACCTCCCTAAAAAATTATTGTATTATTTCTCTCTCTTATATATTTGTGTGTGTGTGTTTCATTATGTTCCATACACAATCCAAATCAATTTGTCTCCAACCTTAAAGGCTTATTGATTCATCCTAGCACATTCTTGTTGGCATGGTTCCACTAATTAATTGGATGATTCAATCTAAAAAACTCAAAGTAAGTCCCATCATAACTAGGGAAAGGGATTTATCATCCCCTCTTAGGTATCTTTAGTCTCTACACTCAACAATTTAAATGATATATATTTTATGGTAATATATCTAGTTCTATTTGTACATATATTTATTTGTATTGGGGATCATATAAAAGTCTTGTTTTGTAGGTAGGTTGATATGTGTGTGTAGGTTTGTTTGGGACATTGATTAGTTTTGGAGGCATTTAACAACACTCATGTTCATCCCAAGTATCTCTAGAACCTATCATAGTTAATTCTACATGACATCCTTCCATACTTCTATTTTATTTTTCATCATTAGAGTTTCTAGCTCACTCAAGGAATCTCCTAAAATTAACCCTATAAAGTAAGTTTACTTTATTTTTATAATTTGATGGTAAAACAAGGCATAAAATCTTAGTAATTTTTTTTTCTCCATGAATACATATCCCAGAGAATTCCACGTGGTACTTCCCCTCATTCCAAGGATATTACAAAGGGTAAACCAAATTCTTGAAGGCTCAAGGTTGATACAACAATATACTCATTAATAACTTGACATATCACCTTTGTGACCTTGAAACAACCATGTAAAATGTTAAAGTCACCAATGTCCTTTTCCTATGAGAGGTTGAATTGTAAGGCTGTAGATATCAAACTACCCAATGAAAAATATGAATTTATTCATAGCTATGTTAGACGTTTCCCATACCCATTGTAACACAACTGACCTGCTAAACTCTACTTAGACTAGTGGTATGTCAAAATTCCTCTTTCCGCTATGACTTAGATATTGGGTCCTAACATCCCAGGTGAAAACATGCTCACAAGAAGGATTCCTTTGGATTCCACGCAATCTGAGTCAATCTTAGGTATTAATATCCTTACTCTTCCCCATGTATTTTTTCCTACATGGCTACCACATAGACTCCTCAACATCACCTGATCCAATAGACATACTGGCATGTGTGCTAGCATGGTAGTGACATGTCCTTGAAATCATCACACTCCCATAGAAATACTTTTTTTAAATGTGATAACACAATACAGGAGATAAAATCTCTCAGATGAATGTCTTTGACTCACTCAGTTCAGGTTGGATCAATGAGTGGTGAAGACTCAAACTTTCCCTCATCGGGAAGGTAGTGCACGCGATCCCAACCTTTTCTTCCAATTCATTCCTTTTGATAGCCTCACCCCCAACATATGTAATCACCAGAAATTGGGGAAAAAAATGTTCTTAATTAACTTGGGACCTTCAACCATGTGAAATCTAGCATCCTTTATCATTCCCCTCCAATCACTCAATAGGTGGGGTCTACAACAAGATCTACAGTTCTCTCCTACTCAATCTCTTGCCATCGGGAAATACCCCCTTTCCACAACCTCGTTTTTCTTCGAAGAAGTTCTTTCCAAACTACAATATCCTGATGGATCTGACAGTCATCTAACCTTCATATCTAATGTATTTTTCTCCAACCCAACTGACATCCATTACATGTGGAAAACTCATAAAAAAAAAATATTTGTTCCAAGTAATTTCCTATAGCTTATCAACTACGAATTGCATACAGATTTAACTATTATCTGATACAATTTAGTAAATGCATCTACAACACTTTAAAACAATCATAAATGCAGCTAATAACTCACACAACATGTAAAATTGTTCACATACACAAAGTAAAAGGACAACATTTTAACTCATAAATATAACACATACAATAGATAAAACACTTATCTTTTAATTCAGTTATGCAACCAGCTGCTTGGGATGAAAATTACACCCAAACATACACTTTTTGTTCCAAATATGAATAGCAAGTCACCCTTGATCTAGGGATAGAAATCCACAAAATAGGGTGGTCTCTCACTGTCCACTCATAACTCATAAATCCCACAACCTACTGGTATTCTCCTACAACTATCCTAATTTTCCACCATCTCTCTTCCTCTCAACTTTCGCAACCCAAAAGCTGTACCCCTTCACTTATCTTAGTCCCTTTGGAATCCCATTAATTTTCCAAGGTCTCTTTACCACAAATAACCAAGAATATCTCTATTGGGGAGCTCAAGCGAATTCACTGTCAAGAAAACATCCTGAAAGCAACAACATACACTTTATTTTTATAGTGCAACTCACACAGGAGTCCACTCTTTAGGCTTGATAACCTCTCTCTTCAGGATTATGCTCTAAATATGCTCCAAACATTCTCTAAAATTATCCAAAATTCACCCTCCTTGGTTGCTCCATCTCCAATCTCTTATTTTCTACTCTCTACTTGTTGTTCATGCCAAAAACTTGATTGTCTAAAACTGTTTTAATTTTCCATACAAATTTCATCTCTTTGTCTTACTTTCTTGAATCACACACTTCCCCAAGATTATTGTACTCAACCTCCATTCTCCCAACAACTATGGGATCTGACTTACCACACCCATCCTCTTAAATGTATTCACTGATTGGATTTGGGAGCACTCAATCAAAAAATAGAGTTTAATACATAATCATAATAAAAATCCAGGAATGTGGGTGGAATTAATAGGCATGGGTAATCCCCCCTTGGACCCCTCTATTATACATTCTACTAGACCCTCCCCTCCATTGTGTATTAATTCATCCCTGATCTCTGTCCATATACCCCAGTAGGTAGCATCACATTTTATTATTAATATTCAGAAATACAATTCACATATACAACACTTGGCCATAGCCACACATTATATCTACATTAAGAATTAATTAAGCTAGGGATTATAATAGGGATGTTACATATAATATTCAAGGGACTCTTTAATATCATATCTTCTTGGTGGCTAATGGACTTCAGGACTCCAACAGGTTTCTCTATCGACCGGTCCCATGGAAAAATCAATGACTCAAATATTATCGACCGATTCATTGGAAAATACATGGCTTTGGTCCTCTCACACCACACTTTTGGGATTCTCTCATTAGAATTTCCTTCCACCTGTTCCCTCTAGATATCTTCAAACACCATGAATTTGAAAAGAATAATAGGATGGTTATAAAGGGATGTATGGTCCAAATATCATCGACAATACCCCAGGTAAATCGATGGCTCTTGTCGACCAGAAAATTTCCCATCGAAAAGTTCCCCTCAAAATCTCTCAATGGTTTTTCTGAAAGGATCTCCTTTCAAATGGATTTATCCAAATCCCATATCTCCAAAGAATGTTCAGGATCAATTCTCTACATTGAATATGTGGCTAAGGTTTCTTCGTGTGTTTACTTAAGGTTTTCAACTGGGTTAAGGGGTGTTTCATGTCGAACTGATCTGTAGCCTTCTATGCATTTCCTACAAAGTTTTAACTCAATACCCTCAATCCTTTTTCATTCATCCTTAGTACACTAAAGGAACCTCCTAGAGGCCACCAACATGAATATTTTATCATCCTACAAACGTTCCATTAAACGACTTGGGAAAACACAAGGTTATAGTCCTCCATTAAATGTTTCAAACACAATCAACTCAGGTAATCAATGAATATTTTAGAAAGGCTTCATTATACCTTTAAAACTCAGTTTTTTAACATTCAATCAACATATTAAATCTACCATTGATAATATAATGTAGTTCATATTGAGTGACAAACATTTATTGGATACATTGATAAATACTTATCTTGCTTCAGTTCATACTTCAATCCACTAACTAACTGAGGGTGAATTCATTTCCACCAAACCATAGGCTTTGTTGCAATTCTTCTCCCTACAAAAATTCACTCCCATGCCAAGCCATGATACAACCAAGGGACTCTCACAGATTGGTTCTTAGATCAAGGAATTAGCCATGAAGGTTACTCTCCTTCACTACACTAGAAACAACAAAAATCCTCTCTTCCCATAGATTCGAGGACCTCCAAGAGCTTACCAAATTCCTTCACAACCAAATTTCCTCTACACAAGGTACTCTCTTCATTGCTACATAGTCCCTCAATGATATCCCCTTACTAGTCTCAGTTTCTTTCTAGAAAGCACCAACCCATGACCCTCTCTTCTCCAGTCTAGATCTGGGTATTCTCTATTATAAATTTTATCATTCATGTTCTTGGCATGTTTTTTATTTTCCTTATGAAAAATTCCTACTTTCTCTAGTCTGTCTAGTGTGTGTGATCTCTATAGATCCCTCTTACATGTTTTACCCACCACCCTAATTTTTGTTTCGTCCTCCTCATTTCCTGATCTAGAACATTCTCTTTTTCCATGAGGTTCCTCAACCTTCTTTTGTTGAAGGAATCCTTTGGGGTCAATATCCAAATTGAAGGGGAAATTCCAGGTACTCCTAGCTTATAAATTCATCCAACTCCATCACTCCCCCAAGCAAAATTTATGAAGGAAGTCATAATCACCCAAACGAACTGATCTAATGTCGTTAACATGATTCCTTGTGAATAGGTTGACCAAGGTACTTAAGACGGGTTGTTCATTTGAGGCCATGTAGGTGTAGGTTGTGTTTGTGGGAAATATTTCTATTTTCCTCATGAAAACTTCCTATTTTGTCTCTCACCAATTCCCACTCGTGGTATCATGGAAAGTACTACAAGACTTCCCCTCAGTCAACTGGTAGGTGTTTTCATTATACATAGAACACAATCATAGTGTTAATAAATTACAATTCATAAATTATTAAGCATAATTATAGACGTGGGGAAAAGTTGGTTGTTACATTCCCATCCCCCTTAAAGGAAAAACCATCCTTAGTGATTTTAACACCATATGCATAGTTTTATATAGTAAACAAAAATGAATATTCCATTCTCATGGAATCCTCTAGTTCCCATGTGGCCTCTTCTATTCTTAATTTCGTTTATTTCACCTTGGCCTGCATGATGAATCGACTCTAGAGAAATGTATCTTTACTATCCAGGATGCATTGAGGCTTAGACTAGAATTATCCCTCTGGTTAGACCTATATCACAGTCCAAAAAATAACATGATTATCATCATGAATATGCTTATTTAATAATGATACATGGAAATCATTGTGATCTTTAATAGTAGGTGGTAGATCATGTATGTATGTCGTCGGTATATTTATTATGGAGCCTCATTATCTTCCTTGTCAATCTAGACCATTCATTATAAGGTCACAAATCAAACAATGGAAGTTAAGTTAGTGTTTTTTTCCCTAGAAGGAAACCCTCTTTTATGATAAATTGTATTGTGGTTGTGAGGTTAGTATAGTGAATATTGTATTCTGAGAGAGGATACTATGAGAGAAAGAAGAATAATTTACAATGGATGTGTTGTAGGTTGTATCCCTTAATTTGATGGATAATAATAAAAGAAGGACCTAGCAATTTCTATGGTGGATGTAGCCCACATTGGATGAATCATGTATATCTGTGTCTCGATTGTATTGTGTATCTTCTATGTTTTATTTTTACATTTTATTTTATTTTATTTCTCTACAATCCTTTTTTTCTAACAAATGGTATTAGAGTGAAAGGTAACTCATAGGAAAAGAGGGTTCCTTTCTCAAGTGGGAGCAATGGAAGAAGATGGAAAGTTTAGGGTTTATAAATTTAATGGTGAAGACTACCAATTATGGAAGATGCAAATGGAATATTATTTATATCAGAATAATTTATTCCTACCATTGGGTGGAATAGAAATAATATGATGACCAAAAGGGATGAAGAATGGGAGGTTGTTGACATAAAGGAACTAGGAACGATACAACTATTCCTAGAAGTGTCGATGGCTTTCAACATTTCGAAAGAAAAAAAAATGGAGGATTTGATGAAGGAACTAGCTAGACTGTCTGAAAAACTCTCGGCCTCAAACAAGGTATTTCTAATGAAGTGATTATTTAATATGAATATGTCGAAAGGTTGGTCTATTGTAGATCATTTAAATTAATTTAATATTGTTACTAATCATCTATGTTCTGTAAAATTGACCTTTGATGATGAGGTTAGGGATCTTCTAATATTATTCCCATTTCCAGAAAGATGGAACGACTTGGTCATGGTTGTAAGTAAATCTTTTTGTAGTTCAAAAACTATGCAATATGATGATGGTATTGGTGTTATCCTTAGCGAGAAAATGTGATGGACAATCACAAGTGAGAAATCAAGTAATGCGTTGATCATGGAGAATAGGGGAATACAAAAGGAAATATGAAAGAGTCAAGGGAGTCACAGGAATTATAAGAAGGGAAGATCCAAATCCATATTGGGAAAGATAAAGTGTTGGAATTGCAGGAAGAAAGGACATTTTAAGAAAGACTACAGAGGTCCAAAGAAACAAAGAGATGGACAATAGGAGAAAAATCAGGAAGAAAATGTAAGAGGTGATATGTTACAATATGCTTTGATTGTTTATCTAGTGAATACTACTGAGTCTTGGGTAGTATATTCAAGGATTCATTTCATTCTATTCCCCATAGGAAATACTTTCAATATTATGTTGAAGGTGATTTTGGACAGGTTTATATGGGTGATGATGAACCATGTCAAATTATTGGAATGGGTAAGGTAAAAATAAAGCAAAATAATGGAAACCAATGGTATATAAAGCAGGGGAGACATAGACTACATCTGAGAAGAAAGCTAATTTCAATAGGGTAGTTGGAAAGTGAAGGATGTATATCTATATTTACAGATAAGGTGTAGAATCTCTCTAAAGGATCACTAGTAATTGAAAAAGGAGAAAAGGTAGGTACATTGTGTTTATGTACTGTTAATGTTGACTCTTCTATATCTTTAGATTCTACATGAGTGGATGCAACATTATCGCATCATAGGCTTGGACACATGAGTGAAAATGGGATGCAAATAATTCACAAAATGAATTTGTTGCCAGATCTTAAACACATTGATTTGGATTTATGTGCGCACTGTGTTTATGGAAAACAGTGGAGAGTCTAATTTCTTAGAGCCAGAAAATAAAATAAGAGTTTAAATTTGGAGCTTGTGCATAAATATATATGGGGACCATATCAGGTATCATCTCTTGGTGGCTCTCGTTATTATGTTACTTGTATTGATGATGAAACAAGGAAAACTTGGGTTTACTGTATTCGGCAAAAAAATGATGCTTTTGATACTTTTAAAAAAAGGAAATCTTTGGTTGAGAATGAGACAGGAAAAAGGTTAAAGTCTCTTAGGTAAGATAATGGAGGTGAATACTACAAAAAGGATTTTGATAATTATTTTTCATACCATGGGATTTGTAGAGAAAAAATAGTTCCAAGAACACGACAAGAAAATTGTGTGTCAGAAAGGATGAACGGGACAATCATGGAATGTGCAAGGAGTATGATATTGCATGTTGGGTTTCCCTAACAATTATGGGAAGATGTTGTAGATATTTTTGTTTACTTAATAAACAGAGGACCTTCAAGTTATTTCGATGGTGGGATTCTAGAGGAGGTGTGGATAGGTAAAAAGGTAAACTATTCATTTCTAAAGACTTCTGGTTATGAAACATTTGTCCATATTGATAAAGAAAATAGAACAAAGCTTGAAGCAAAATCCAAGAAGTGTACCTTTATTGGATATTGTGTTAATGAGTTTGGTTATCATTTATGGGAATATGAAAATCACAAAATCCTAAGGAGTAGATATGTCATATTCAATAAAAAGGTCATGTACAAAGATCAGTTCCAAGGAAAGAAATAGGAAAAATAAAAACCATAATACACAATACTTGATGAAATCATTGAAAAAGAAACAACAATGGCACCAGAAAATCAAAATGTACAAGAATAGGAACATCATGTACCTAAAACTCTTGCAAGTATTGTTAGAATATATACTAGGTTAACTAGATGCTATGAACAATACTCTCCTTCATTGTATTATTTATTGTTGATTGATTATGGTGAACCAAAAAGTTATGAAGAGGAAATGTAGGTAGACACTAAAAAGAAGTGGGAGCAAGGAATGAAAGAGGAAATGGATTCCTTGGTAAATAACTATAATTGGGACTTCGTTCATTTTACTGCAGAAAAAAAAGAGCATTGAAGAATAAATGGGTTTACAGGTTGAAGGGAGAAAATGGAGGAAAAAAGAAGTACAAGGAGAAACTTTTTGTAAAGGGGTTTTCACAAAAGAAAGGTATATATTTTGATGAAAATTTTCTCTTGTTGCTAAAATGACTTCGATGAGGACCATTTTAAGTCGTGTGGTAGTAGAAGATTTTCATCTTCAATATTTTGATGTAAAAACAACTTTTCTCCATGGGGATTTGGATGAAGAGATTTAGATGCAGTAGACACAGGGGTATGAGGTCAAAGGGAAGGATAATTTGGTATGTAGGTTGAAGATGAGCTTGTATGGCCTATTAGCGCCACCATTTTCTTCTCCAGCTAAGGTCGGTCTTAGTTAAGTCATGGCTTGTGTGTCAAGGCATGTGAAAGCAGGTACTGAACAACAAAAGGGTTGAAGTCAGTAAGTGGTCGGTTGGCCTATGAGTCAGAAATAATGCTTATTTTCTAGAAGAACTAAATGGAGAGTGCGTTGTATAGGGGCCTGTAAACGACAGGCTCCTCAAATGCTATCTGGTGAAATAAAGTCTTTTTAAGTCACATATCATTGTAAATACTTTTTTTTTTGTCGAGTCAGTATATCAACAGAAAATTGAAGCCCAATGTGAAGGCCCTGAATTTATGCTGAGTCTTTTAGAAACTGCGTCGATAGGTGTAGGTTGGATTTTTTCTTATATGTCATTGTCTAAAAGTCAAATAAGTCCCAATGGGTAGGAACCTAGTCTGTTGTTCTTTGCTAACTCGTTGGGAGGATAACATCCCCGTTGGAGCCATCTATTAGCGTTGCCATTTTCTTCTCCATCTAAGGTCGGTCTTAGTCAAGTCATGGTCTGTGTGTCAAGGCATGCGAAATCAAGTATTCAACAAAAAAAGGGTCAAAGTTAGAAGGTGGTTGGTTATCCCTTGGATTCGGGAAGGGATTTTTGTTGGCACATAGGGGTAGACCCAAGGTTCAATACATCAACAGTGCACCAAAAAAACCCTAACTATCATCCCTTTCGGCAACACCTACGAAGCATATCAAGTCTCACCGGAGGTAGAGGCAGAGGTGGTTGAAGGACTCAAGTGTCTATAACTTAGCTGGGACACAGATCTTTGATCATAGTAATTAACATAGCTCTTAGCAGTTAATATTGATTAGTATTTAATCCTTATCCACATCATAGGTCCAGATCCTAATTACAGAACAACGCAGTATTCAACAAGATATAACACATCTAAGCACTTAACACATAGAATTATATCAGATATGGCATTCATTCACGTCACTAAGAACTAAGCTACTATATCATATGCATTCAACATACAAATTACAACACTAAAAATAAATCACAATAATCACATAACAACCATAAAGCACAAAGAAACCACAACATAGGATATATGTGGTTCACCCTAGTGTGGGGCTACGTCCACCAACTCTTCTTATTTCTTTATTGTCTTCCATCAATCTTTTTTACATGCACAGAGCCTCAGAACCCACTCTGCATAGGACAAGAGATTTGCACACACCTCACCAGATCTTCCTTCCTCAAGATAGGTTGCAATACAAATCTTTCCTACAGTTTTCACACAAGCTTCTTACAATCACTTGAACTTAGCTCTGCAATTTATCAACACAAAGTATGCACAAATCATTCGCACTTAGCTCACTGGCCAGGTTACACACACAGGTCTCTTTTTCACACAACCCCCTTACTACATCTTCTATCTATCTATTTATACATTACAAAATGGGCATAAACATGGGTAAACCCATGGGCCGACATCCTCATACCCGTTACATAAACTGTAAACCCAAAAATTCCCTAAAAAGGGGTCGAGATCCTGTGATCTCCATTTCACCTTGTGCTCCACCTTCGACCAGCCTGTCGAAGTCTAAAAAATGGTCAAACATGACCAAGGTTCTCCAAAACTTGGTCAAGGGCCAACAATCCCACAACACTCACCTATGACTTGTCCCAACTCACTCTGATCTGGGTAGCTCTACCTCAAAGGCCTCGAGTTTGGCTCAGGCTGCCTCGACCTGCTTCCTCTCCATAGCTTCCTGCTCGATGAACTCCTGAATAATCTTCTCCGTCATAGGTCCTTCCAAGAATTATTCTATTGTGGTGACCACTTGTTCTAAATCTGCACCTCATCCTTCAATTTCCTCAAAAAGTGTGCAAGCTAAATTCTGCACAGGATGGAGTCGCTGAGTCACTTCCATGACTTTTCTTTGTATGGAATGGACCTGCTACTGAAACATGCACTTTTCTTGGGACCTTTCCATCCTTTCAACCACTCACAGAGGCTTCAAATATTCTTGCATTGATGTTTCTTGCTTCTTTTCCTCCTGGAGTTGTGACTCCAGTGTCCTTATTTTGGGGTCATTTGAAAGACGCTCGTAATTTTGTGCACTTTGACTACTGATATGTTTGCATTCTATGTCCAATGTCGTGATTCTATGGAATGTGCTCTGGGTAGTTTGTTCTCTCTGGTCTCGCACTTCCCGTGGAGTGCTTAGTAGTTCTTGTAACTATAGTTCTGTTATTCTCTATTGAAGATGTTGAATGGCTTCAGTAAGCTTCACCACTTGATCCTGCACTGGGTATTCTTCCACCTATTCTAATCCCATCACAGAGTGAAGTGCTTTAGTGACTACTTTTTTCACTCCAATATTCTCCATGAGAAACTGCTCTTTCTCCTTCTGGATCTACACTCTATCCTCTGCAAACTTATCTTGGATGTCGCTTTTTTCTTGCTGCGTAACCCGACATTGCTCTATGGCTTCGTCTTGTGCTTCCTTCAGGGCTTCTGTGGCTAGCTATTTTTCCTCATAGAAACGATGAAGGTGAGCTTCGGTCGCATATTTTATTTTGTGTATCTGTGCAAGCTCATCTCCCAAATCTATTCCTTCTGATGACGGTGGCGCACTGGGTACTTCTTGGCTGGAGTAGAGGGCTTGTTGTACCCCTTTCATCTCTTCTTTGATTCTATCATACATGGTTTCTTGCTTGGCTTCATTGCACTATAAAATATATTCTAATGTATCTGATACAACGATAATGATGAGATCTATGTCATCCATCCTGAGCACAGTCTGCATTTATGTTTTAGTACCTTTTGACTTCTTCCACGATGTAGGTTTCATGGGGGAAACCTTTCTTTTCTTGGATGTCTCAGCTTCATCAAGAGGATCCCTAGGTGGTGTTACTTTTCCTTGCTTCCTCTTGTCTTCTTCTCCTTTGTCCTCTTCTTTGTCTACTTCATCACCTCCTCCTCGAGGTGAATCTTAAGAAGTCTCTTTTTATACATTGTTCAACTCCTGTACCTCTTCCTTCTTCTTCCTTCTACTACTACTAGGTGCATCATACTCTTCGCGAGTAACCACAGAACTTCCGATGAGTTCGGGGTCTGATAGTTCTACCTGGTTGACCGGTATAAGGAAATCTACATGCCATTCCTTAGTTATTTTTTACATGTCCTCCTCTGTGAGCTTATAATAATATTGGATCTCTTCTTTATGTTCCTCTGCACACACAATGATATAAATAAAATGTTTATATACATGGAACTTCACAAATGGTCTGAACCTATGCAGGGTGTTCAATGTAATACAAGGGAAAGACTTAATATCCCTCTTCAACTGTAGGTAATTGGTGTGGAACATTGTGTTTCACTACCATTTTTTAGCCATATCGCTCAAGTATTGGAGCGTAGTGAACTTTGCAGCTATGGGTTCAGATGGCTCAATTTCAGGGAAGGTCTCTCCTTCCAGCATCTCCCACACAATGAAGGTGATGAGGATCAACAACCAACTGAAATGGAACTCATAGTGTCGATCCTAAGATTCACGGTAGTCTTGTTCTAACTGGTTGATGAGGTAGCTCACCGAGTTCATCTGTATTCCTTCAATGAGTTTTTCCACGAGGTCAACAACGAACCCTGTGACCTGTGTGGGTCTGTTCTTCCTTACTAGATTACTAGCAATCAACTGGAAGGCTAGGTGCACTGTGCCATTCTATATGGAGGCTACCTTGTAGCCTCGCTTCCCATTCTCCACATCACCATAGGTATCTTTAATTTTCTTCCCTAGGGCACAATCTGCAACCTTCCCTGGATAAAATTCTTATGGGTCTGGTCCTTGCATGCTTAATCTGGTGATCTGATGGATCAACACCTAATCTATGGTGATGTGTCTATCCAGCCACAAATAACCTCCATGGAAGAAAGACAATAGGAGTTTAACACATGCATTAACCTCCTGATTCCTGTCAAAATGCGGTATCTTGATCACATTAAGAATGGTGGACCTTGCGATGTCCATGTTCCACGACTGGGGGATGATATTTGACTTCTTCCCCTTTGTCTTGGTAAAATACTTATGTGGGGTGAGCATGCCATAATTCTTGCGGTCACCCAAGTTGAAGTCACTGATATTCAATGTCATAATTTGTCCTAGTTGTGGTCCTACTATGCTTATCCCCTTCGGGAGGTACGCAATGATCAAGGTGTAGTCAAAGTCCCTCAGGACACTGTCATGATTAACCATGCCAGCCAAAGGTGGGATATAGTTGGACAGGATAGATGGGATGAGCTTCACATTCGCCAAGTCATCCCAATGCTTGGTTTGGTTCTCTGTCACAGCTCAGGATGTTCTAGATCCACGAGCAGTCGACAAGGATGCTTGCACTCCTCTGATCGCTGAGGCATGGAATCTTGTGGGCATGACCTTCTCATCCATGAGGTATATGAGGATCTCTTCGATGGATTTCTCCACTATGCTGAGGTCACCCAACATGCACTCTCGAGATCAGGTCGGTGATCAAATACTCAATGTAACAGAATGGGTGGTGATGTCTCAATAGGCACAGTGCGAAATAAACTAGTTCTTTGTGGGTTCAAGTAATCATTGTTTTCAAAAGTGTTCTCATTCCAACACTCGACCAGATAAATAGAGAAAATCATAATGGATTCCTCCAATGGGTAGGAACACCTCAATCAATGCAATTCCATCTGTTATGGCACAGTCCCAATGGTCTAATGGTGATATTTCTTTCCGTAACTACGGTTCGAGACATTCTGGATCATTTGTCTAACGATCAGGACACCTCCAAAGGTCATATTTCTTCACCATGGGGAAGTGCCAATCTTCGTTGTTCTGTTATCCCGACGAAGTTCAAGTTCTGTAAACCTTCCTTCTGCGAAGTCCTCTTTGGAACTTCCTACAATTTTTCTAACCTTGCTTTATTTTTTGCTGAGCTTTCTCACTTTCTTCCCTGTTATTTGAGGCACTCGGTTCCTCTTTCCATTTTTGTTCTTATCTTCTCTTAGCATAGTAACTTCGCACTGCTGCGAGTCTTTCAAGGGTAATACTTCTTCTCTTTCTGGGGTAGGTTCTCTACTCGTACAAACAGGTGTTTCAAGTCTTCCTGTGTTCTTTCAACTTCAACATCTAGATCTATGGTCCTTGGTAGCTTCAACTTGTCTTCTTCCATTAAGTGCATTATTTGCCTAGCCATGAAATCTCTTAGTTCTTGCTTTTTATGTTCTAGATATCCCTCTTCTTGTTTCCTTCATATCTGATCTTTCTCAATCCATGTTTATCCTAGAAAAATAGAAAATGTGGTACTGTCCTCAACAAAATTAATGACCTCAAATTCTTCTTCTGTCAAAGTTCCATGAGCACTCATAGGTATCTGGGTACGTCTTCCACATAGGTTTATCATCTCCCCTTCAAAGAATTGTATTCCTCCCAATGAAGGAATCATAGTAGGATTTCCCAAGTTCTTTCTATCATGATATTCACCTGTGTTTCCTCATCCAAAACGCAGTCTATGTCAAAGTCTCGTATTCGTGTTTCTATGCACTCCCTCTCTTTGAATATCTCTGATAAGTTGACATCTCTATGATCATTCAAGGTTTCCTTCATCTGTGATAATATAGTCTCTGATTCTTTCTGGGGTTCTATCATATCCTTAGCTTTTGGGCTTGTCTCATGGTTTTCTTGTCTCATATTCATCTTTTCAACTTTAGCAATCATTATAGGGAAATACAAAACTTCATGGACCATATCTTTACAGCAAAGACAACTAAGGCCTCTACCAGGGAATTCCTTAGCAAGATGGCCCGATTTTCTACAACTATAACAAAGAGTGAATCCTTTATTTATTTTAAATGATCCCCAACCTTCTTTGTACTGCGCACTGGGATCACAGTAACTAACCTGCAAAAAATTCTTTCTAGGATCCTACATCCATTTGTTAGTCTAGACATTCTTTCTATGCATAGGAATAACATATCTTTCACTATTTCTATCAGATCTACTCATATAAAATCTTCTTTTTTCTAGTTGTGCCCTAGTTTTCAGACTAGAAAAAAATCTATCAAATATTCCTAGATCCATTCTTTCGAAACAAAAAATTTCACTTATATTACCTTTATAAGAGCACAAATCTTTAAGATCTTACCTCTTTTCTTCAGATCTGATTCCTTTCTTAGCACAGAGCTTCAGAAGTCAAGTAGAATACTACGCACTATAGTAGTAGATCTATGCACAGAGATTTTTATTTTCTTTAGTTCCCATCAATCATAGTTTCAAGTCCTGGCAACGAAACCATTTGTTGGCACACATGGGAAGACGCAGGTTTCAACGCTTAAAAAATGCACCAACAAAACCCTAACTATTGGCTCTTTCAGCAAAACCTGCAAAGCAGATGAAGTCTCACCCGAGGTAAAGGCAGGGGTGGTTTCAAGACTCAAGTGTCTACAACCTATATGGGACACAGATCTATGATCATAGTACTTAACAGAGAACTTAGCAGTTAATATTCATCAGTATTTAACCCTTATCCACATCGCAGGTCCAAACCCTAATTACAGAACAACTCATTATTCAACAAGATCTAACACATCCAAGCACTTAGCACATATAAATAGATCACAACTGACATTCATTCACGTCACTAATCACTAAGCTACTATATCATATGCATTCAACATACATATTACAACACTAAGAATAAATCACAATAATCACATAACAACCACAAAGCACAAAGAAACCACAACACATGATATACGTGGTTCACCCCAGTGTGGGGTTACATCCATCAACTCTTATTCTTTCTTTATTGCCTTCTGTCAATATTCTTTACATGCATAGAGCCTCAGAACCCACTCCACATAGTATAGGAGATCTGCGCGCACCTCACCAGATCCTCCTTCCCCGAGCTAGGTCGCAGCACAAAGATTTCCTACAGTTTACACACAAGATTCTTACAATCACTTGCAGTTAGCTCTGCAAGTTGTCAACATGAAATATGCACAAAGCATTCCCACTTAGATCACTGGCAAGGTTACACACACAGGTATCTTTATCACACATCACCCTTATTACATCGCCTAGATATCTATTTATACATTACAAAATGGGCCTAAACATGGGTAAACCCATGGGATGACATCCCCATACCCATTACGTAAACCCTAAACCCAAAAATTCCATAAAAAGGGGTCGATATCCCATGATCTCTGCTTCGCCTTGCGCTCCGCCTTCGACTAGCCTGTCGAAGTCCCAAAAATGGTCAAACATGACCAAGGTTTTGCAAAACTTGGTCAAGGGTCAACAATGTCAGAGTTAAAACATATGTGAATGGTACAAGTCTATTCCCAAAGAGTCATGTTCTGTCAAAAAGAGAGTTTCTACATGCCTTGAGTTAAGGCAAGTTGTTAATAGAAGTTGTGTGGACAAGTGTAGTGACCATCATCAGCTCATTATGGGGGTTGGAAGAATGAAAATTTGTGGAGTTCATATCTTGTATGACCTATGAATATTATCATTTGTACTTTACACACGCTGGGATTCTATGGAAGATCTTCAGTTCATTTAGAAATATCCATTTTCCATGAATTCAGTGTTCTCTGACATGATTCCACCTCCTACCTACTCTATTATAAATTCCATATTTTATGCATGCATCCCATTCGCTAATCAGTCTTATGCACTATTTGTATCTCTTCTCGTAAGCCCAAGTTTATCAATTTTTATGCCTTGGGCCCATGCCAAATCCATCGCGTGCAGGACAAATATGCATTGCACTATGGAAACCTCCCAAAACATAAGGAAGAGCCCGTGAAGTGGCAAAAACGTTGGGCATGAGTCCCAAAAATTGAATTTGATCAACGAAGACACATAGGTTAGAACAACCTTTGAACAATTTAGGTGCATTGATTTTTACAGGAAAATTCAAGGATTCAACATGAGACTAGCCGAGCAGTTTACATTTAGTTTCAATGGATTCTGAGCGGTGATTTCAGGTGTCACTTTCCAGGTGACAGAGGAAACTCTCTTGACTTTAGTAGAGATCCCTCTGTGAGGAGAAAGGTGGTTCAAAGTCATTCCTTTAGACACGCAGTGCTACAAATATTTCATCAAGCGAGTTTGTTTAGGTAGGAAAATCGAGACAGGCATCTTAAGTAGATATTTGTAGGAACCTTTTCGGAAACTTCTTGAAGTAATCATGAGATATTTCACTTGTGAAGGGAGACATGATACATTCACATCCCATTAGATTGTTTATTCACTTCATAGGAAGGAGGCCATTAAATCTTCCCTTTTTCTTACATTGAGACCTTCGAGAGATGGCGGGCAACACCAAGGATGAAGTGGATACATAAAAAAGGAAGCTCTCTCATGTATATCTGATTAAACTGTTGGCGTTGGAGGAATTAATGTTAATGTTTATGCCATTATTATATTTCTTTTCATTTCAATAGATAAGAGCATCATAAGAACAAGATCACTGAGAAATACACATTCATAAGAGACACAACATTTATCCCAGGAAACCCTCTAGGGGAAGAAAACCCACCAAAAAATTTCTTTTCATAAATTGCTAATACAATGTTCAAGAGATAACTCAAACGAATACAGATAGTCCTCCCCAAAATATGCGCCATTCTTCTTCTCCTCTCTCTAACTAGTAATTGTCGCTTGCCTCATAAGAAAATGAGCAAGTGAGTTGTGTGATAAAGTGAGGCACTAGCCTCCCTATATATACAAGATTGGCACATGTGAAAGGGTTTCACTGGCAGGTCCGACCTCTCACTCTGGGTGGGTAAACCCACCTTTAATTTAATTATGGGTCTCAATAATAACTGCTAGTGACGACTTCTTATTCTGCCTATTACAATTGTCCAATGACCAATCCGCAAAAGGGGATTTGGTCCTAATACAATTACCGACATGATTAATCCACAATGGGGATTAATCCAATGAATAAAATAACAATAATAATAAGAATACTCTTCACAGTTACATTATTTCAACACTCCCACTTAACAAGAAGGTTCTTCTTCAACAGCATCAGGTGAGAGAGGTCTGCATCATTAGTGGCATCAGGAGGACAGTATCGTCAATATCATCTTGAAACATTGGCTAGAATATTTATGAGTCATCGAAAGTTTTCTTCATCGACAACATCATCATTCTAGAAAGAATTCCATCATCATTTGCATAAAAATGTATCAGTAAAAATGATACCTCATCACAACACTAGGTTGGCACATCACAGTACTACAATGGCTCAATGTCACAACGATTAAGTTGGTAGCTTAATGTCAGTCACATCTTGCTTTACGTCTAACAATGAGGTCAGAAGCAAGGAATCATCTTTCTTTACGTCTAACAACTAGGTCAGAAGAAAGGAATACATCATCATCTCGCTTTATGTCTAACGACTAGGTCAGAACCGAGGAATCATCTTGCTTAACGTCTAACAATGAGGTCAGAAGAAAGGAACATATAAAAATCTCTCTTTACGTCTAACAACGAGGTCATAAGCGAGGAATCATCTTGCTTTACATCTAACAACTAGGTCAGAAGCAAGGAATCATCCTGCTTTATGTCTAATAGTGAGGTCAGAAGCAAGGAACACATAGCATCATGATTTATGTCTAATAGAAAGGTCAGAAGCAATGACTCATCTTGCTTTACGTCTAACAGTGAGGTCAGAAGCAAGGAATAGATATATATACTCTCCCTTTTAGGGAGGGTCCTTTCAGACTATACCAAGATTATCTCGAAAGTGTTCAAACTTTACATGAGATAGAGGTTTGGTCAACACGTCAGCAACCTGTTCATCCATGCTAATGTACTGGAGCTTCAAGGCTCCTCTCTGTACCATGTCGCGGATGAAATGATAGCGGATCTCTATGTGCTTTGACCTATCGTGGAATACATGATTCTGTGTCATCTTTATGCAGCTCTGGTTGTCACATAGAATCATGGTTGCTCTCATCTCCAAGTCAAATAGGCTAGTCAGCAAATTTCGAAGCTATATAGCTTCGCAACTAGCAGAACATGCAGCAATGTACTCTGCTTCCACTGTGCTAAGAGAAATACTGGATTGCCTCCTACTCTACCATGAGATCATGGCTGATCCCAAAATGAAACAACATCTGAAAGTTCTTTTTCTGTCTACAATGCTTCCTGCCCAATCTGCATCAGTATATCCACTCAATGTGAAGTCATGATTTCCATCATAGCTGAGACCATAATCCATTGTACCTTTAAGGTACCTCATCACATGTTTTGCAGACACTAGGTGAACATGTCTAGGCTCTACCAGAAACTGACTCAAGGTGTTCACTGCAAAACAAATGTATGGTCTAGTGTTCGTTAGGTACATCGGCGATCCAATAATCTGTCTGTATAATGTGGCATCTATCAAGTCTGACGAAGTATCAACCAACAGCTTTAGCTTTTCTTCCATGGGTGTATTCATGAACTTGCATTCTAGCATGTCAAATCTCTTTAAAATTTCGACCATGTACTTCCCTTGGTTAAGGAAGATTCTTTCTAGACTCTGCCATACCTCAAGGCTTAAGAAGTAATGCATTAGACCAAGGTATTTCATTTCAAATTCTGTGGCAAGTCTCTGTTTACATTCAGCGATGAAATTTTCTTCTCCAGTTAAGAATAAGTCATCCACATACAGTAGTAAGATTACTAGTTCATTATCCATAATTTTGAAGTAGAGATTTGAGTCTTCTTTACTCTTAGTAAAGCCTAAGCTCATCAAGAAATTGTCTATACGACCATAACAAGATCTGGGATCTTGCCTCAATCCGTATAAGGCTCTGTTCAATCGGTATACATGAGACTTCTTTTCTTCAACCTCAAATCCTTGGGGTTTCTCTATATACACTTCCTCTTCGATAACACCATTCAGGAAAGCTGTCTTCACGTCCATCTGGTGCAGCTTCCATTTCATCTTGGCAGCAAGAGCTACAATGGTTCTACTTGAAGTGTATCTAGCCACAGGAGTGAATGTCTCTTCATAGTCAATGCCTTCCTTTTGAGAAAATCCACGAGCGACAAATCTTGCTTTATATTTCTCAATACTTCCATCAACAACATGTTTTATTTTGAGGAGCCATTTTGATGATACCACATCCTTACTTTTTGGTCTAGGAACTATTTTCGATACATCATTCTTTATTATGGATCGGTATTCCTCTGTCATGGCATCTGCCCATTCCTTCTTTTTAATGGCCTCTTCAAAGCATGTAGGTTCTTCATCAAGTAGATTGCAGATCAAAGCCATGTAACTAGAGAATGGTTTTGGTCTTTTCACTTGTCTCATGGTTCCTTCTGGAACACCATACTTCTCTCCATCTTGAATAAACTCTCTTTCCCAAGAAGGCTTTCTTTTATGGGAGAAGGTCATTTGAGGATTTTTTTGAACTTCTGTTATATCATGGTCTTCAGGAGTCTCCTCATCAGGGGAAGTTATGACTTCCCTTATAGGTTCTGCAATTCTGGGAACTTCCCTCACAGATTCTGTAGTCCTAGGATTTATAGGTTCCTCTTCATACATTTCTTCAAGATAGCATCTTCTTGATTTCTTAAGTGTTGCTTCTTCATCAAAGGTCATGTCCCTGCTGATCCCAATATGGCGATGACCAGGTATGTAGATTCTAAAGGCCTTGGATACCTCACAGTATCCCACAAATATTCCCTTCTTTCCAGAGGGTTCCATCTTGTTTCTTTTATCTTTCGGTATATGAATAAACACTAGACAGCCAAATATTTTGAGATGGATTACCTCTGGCTTATTTCTGGTGAACATTTCTTTTGGGGTCTTGAACCCAAGTGCACTATGGGATAATCTATTCTACACATAAACAACTGCCATTGCTGCTTCTTCCATAAGCACATAGGAAGATCTTGATCGTGAATCATGGTCTTTATAGCTTCCATAATTGTTCTGTTCTTCCTTTCAGCTACACTATTTTGTTGAGGATTATAGGGAGTAGTGAGTTCTTTCTTGATCCCAACATCTCTGCAGAAGTTTACGAAATCCTTTGAGGTATATTCTCCTCCATTATCTGACCTGAGTATCTTAATCTTTCTTTTGGAAATATTCTCTATCAGGGCTTTGAATTCCTTGAATTTACTGAATACTTCATCTTTAGATTTTAAGAAATNATCCAGGTCTTACGAGAATAGTCATCAATAAATGATACATAGTATACATACCCGCTAATGGAGGATGATGGCATTGGGCCACACACGTCTGAATGAATGAGTTCCAATTCTCCTTCTTCTTTGTTGTCCCTCTTTGGAAAAGGGTTCTTGATGTTCTTCCCTTGTGTACATCCATTGCATATGCCTTCTTTATCAACCTTGAGTTCTGGTAAACCTGTGACAACTTTGCATATGTATGGTAGTGCCTTGTAGTTGATTTGGGCCAATATTCTATGCCAAAGTTCACATGAGTTTTCGATGGCATGGGTCATGGCAGTTTCTGGGTGACCCTTCATCTTATATAGGCCATTTTCTTCACTTCCGATGGTGATAGCTTCATTTAAGGTTTCTCCTTTAGCCCACATGAGAACTTCTCCATCTATGAAGGCAACTCTATAGCCTTTCTTGTCTAAGGATGATATGGAGAGTAAGTTATTCTTTAAGCCAAGTACATAGAGTACGTCCTTCATTGTTATTGATTTTTCTAAATCTATCTTGTAGTTTGATTCTCCTATTCCCTTGATGGGATATTGATAATCATCTCCAAGAGTTACTTTATGAGAAAAATTCTTTTCTGAAATACAAGAGAGAGTATTTTTCTTACCTGTCATATGTTTTGATGCACTGCTATCAATGAGCCATGTGTCCTGTCCAGGTGATATAGATCCTGAGAGAGATGAGATCAAGACATGGTCCTTAATCATCTTCATAGGTGGTTCTTCATCTTTGGCTATGTGAGTATGTTTCCTTTTGTGCTTCCTCTTGTATTCTTCTCTTCTGACTGGACAATTATTCACCTTGTGTCCCATATTATCACAATGATAGCATTGTATAGATGAGAGATCTTGTCCCTTGCATTGTCCTTTCTTCTGAAAATTTCTTGGATGAGATTTTTGGTTGTTGAATTTGTTTGATGGTTGCGGTTCTCTATGAGATTCCGTTTTGAAGTAGGGTTTCTTCCTTCCTCCTTTTGTATGAGTAGCTAGGGCTTGATCATCGTCCCTTTCTAGTAGTGCCTCATGGTTGGCTACCCTTGTCTCTTCTTGGATGCATTCTTCCCATAAGCTCTCAAACTGTAGTTTCTCCTTTCTACCTCATACCGACTGAATGAAAGCATCCCAAGGTCTTGCGAGACCATTTAGTGTTATTATTATGAATTCGTCTTTGTTGATGGTGTCTCCAATCTCTTTTAACTATTCTTTAATTTCTAATATTTAGGAGAAATATTCTTGAATCATTTCTCCTTTCTACATATTGGTATTCTTCAATTAAGTTCTTAGATTCATCTTTCGGTTGATGTTATTTCCTTCATATAGTTTTCTTAGAGAGTCAAACATTTCCTTCAGAGTTTTATTTGATGATACATACAGGATCAGGTGGTCTTTGATTGAATCTACAATGATTCTTTGAGCCTTGATTGAGTCCTTCTGATGCTTTGCTTTCTCTACGGCATCTTCAGGTTCCTCCACTTCTTCTTTGATAAATTTTGCTAAGTCATTCTTTGCAAGGATCAGAATGATCCTATACTTCCAGGCATGAAAGTTGTCTATGTCTTCTAGTTTCTCAACAATATTTGTGCTTGTAGACATCTTGTACTTGAGGCTACGAAAAATAACCAAAAAATGAAAATGCTTAAAATCAATTTTTGACCTTACCAGGAGGTGCGCTTGGCTGAGGCAAGTAGCCTGGTGTACCTGGATCTGAGAAAATCCAACTTTTACCCTGTCAAATCTGATCTGCGGATTTTTGGACTGGTGCTTCTGGTACTTCTGGTACTTTGGTACTTCTGGTACTTCCGGTATTGGTTTTCTAGTACTTCTGGTACTTTTGTGAAACTAGGGTTTCACTTTGCATAAGATCCAGCCGCTGAAAAGGTGCGCTCTAGGTGACAAATTGATCCTTGGGGGAGGGCATAGCTTTCTAGGTGGTTAGGGAGCTGAAAGTATTCACTTTTGCAAAACCCTAATTTTTGGGTACGGTAACAGTGATGTTTTTCCTCTTGCAAATTGTGTTTCCTTTAGGTTGGCTCTGATACCATGTTAATTTTTATGCCATTATTATAGTTCTTTTCATTTCAATAGATAAGAGCATCATAAGAACAAGATCATTGAGAAATACACATTCACAAGAGACACAACATTTATCCTGGGAAACCCTCTAGGGAAAGAAAACCCAGCAAAAACTTCCTTATCATAAATTGCTAATACAATGTTCAAGAGATAACTCAAAACAATATAGAT
>JASDQU010500454.1:48128-73922 GCA_032191745.1 Picea mariana
TGGGTCTCAATAATAACTGTTGGGGTCGATTTCTTATTCTGCCTATTACAATTGTTCAATGACCAATCCGCAAAAGGGGATTTGGTCCTAATACAATTACTGACATGATTAATCCACAATGGGGATTAATACAATGAATAAAATAACAATAATCATAAGAATACTCTTTGCAGTTACATTATTTCAACAATTAAGATGGTTGGTAAGTGATTGGGATTGTTTCTTTCTCACAACAAACATCCCTAAGGATCCAAAAAGGGATTTCCCTCTATCTGCAGAAAGGGTAATATCACACCACGTATAGGTTGTATTTGAAGAGGTTCCATAGAAAGAAGGGACATCAAAATCCTTGTCCCCCCAACAACAAATACCCCTGAGAAGGGACAGACCAAAGAAGAAAAAGGAAGCTGGGGAATCTCTAGTCCCAAGTGGATCCCGCACGAGGCCAACTATTAAATAATTACTTATGTGCACCATCCAACTGAACCGGTGAAAGGTACAAGCTGAGAAAGAAGGAACAAAATGAGAAGGACAAATATCAAAGGTGCAGATCTTCTAGAATTTCTCGAACAACTGAGCAATCACAACTCGCTATCGCTGAGCTTTACTAGGAAAACAAGGAGCTGAGATGACATTTGGCAGCAAAGACCTCTGAAGTGTCAGCATCGCAAGGTCGCAAAGGAAGCATGACGTGGATTAAGAGACAACTCAGAGAGGCGTAAGATACAATCATACAACTACATGAATCACAGACTCTGAGGAGAAAGGAATGTGAAGCATTTCAGAGAATATGAAGTGATTGAGGAGAATGTCTGCGCATCTCTTTCCAGTGTGCCAAAGAAACATGATTAATCGAGTTCATTATCGTATCCTCAAATAGAGCACGTAGCTTGATATTTTTGAAGGAGGCATCACCTTTGGATGGTTTTTTCATTTTGGTAACGACCACTATAGTCACCAACCACTCGCCA
This sequence comes from Picea mariana, assembly GCA_032191745.1. Classification (NCBI taxonomy): domain Eukaryota; kingdom Viridiplantae; phylum Streptophyta; class Pinopsida; order Pinales; family Pinaceae; genus Picea; species Picea mariana. The sequence continues at coordinate 49,100 of JASDQU010500454.1, forward strand.
TGAACACAACCCAACAAATGACCACGCAGCATAAATCAAGGTTGTTACAGTGGATGGCGGACATCTGATAGAATACTTGATTGTTCATATATATTTTTGAAGGGAGGAATTAACACATCAATCTCCCTAGGACGAGACCTTTCTAATAACCGAATCCCTGTGGTAGACTACAAGCAGTCATGATTCAACCCGATGCAGTTGTTTTCTATTTTTGGAAAGGCATCATGTGAAGAGTCATTTAGCATAGAGCAGTCAGTTTCCTAAATTCTAGAGATAATAGTTAGAGAGCAGGGTAGCCCAAGCGACGCCCTCACCTATATTTTTTATCTTTTCAATGTAAGATAGGTTGGTTGGAAAATTAGTGTATATAGTGACTATTGAATGTAGTTTGAGCTCAATCAAAATTTAATGCAAAAGACCTAAAGCTTTGATGAAAATATTCTAATTGTAGCAGTCAAATGTATTGTTTCCTTTCTTTTCGTACATACTTCCTGTATTCTTTATTCATATCTATTTCTATCTAAATAGGAATGTATTTTCGAACCTGGGATTCACCACACAACACACTGGGATTCACGCCATTTAGACAAACTATATTTCCTCTAAGTGAACTCTAAATTCATCCTCAACAGTGCTCTGATTCACTTTCTATGTTTTTTCCCATGCCCCACACAACAATTTTTCACTAAAGATTGTTTCTCACTTAACCTTTATCCTCTCAAGTTTAAGTCATAGAGTCATTCGTTTCTATCGTTTTCTTGAACCGAATCCATAGCCCAAGGTCTTACTCTTTGCACCAATATAGCCAGAACTTATTATTCAAAGGTGTTAACTCTAGACAATAGTTCAAATCCATATCCTGTACTGAGACAAAGTCTCCTGAGTTAATTCTAGCTGATAGTTCTTAGGCCCTGGTCACATGGGTCCTTTGGGAAATCTTATAGACTAGGAATAAATCCTTTTGCAGCAAATGGGTTAAGGACATGGGCCTGAGACCTCAGTTAGATGGGTGGTTAGTCTAAAGGGAAATGCCCTTCTCCCACAGAGATGAACTTGACATTCTTGCTAAGGTGAATTCAAAGGATCGACAGGACTTAGGCATTTTAGTTACTCCTATCCCGACTCTCCTACAGACTCACATGCAATAACTCTCAAGTATAAAAACAAAGATAAATTGAAAGTATTAAAAATATATCAGTTTACAGAAGAAAAATATCATATCTAATAACTTTTCAAATACTACAGGACTTAACCATAAACACAAACATTCAATCATCACATCCAATATATTACGCAAAGTATGAAAAAACTTATCAGAACTGGAAAATGTGAAGCAACTGCTGAAAGGGGTCCCTATTTCCTCCCAACCATAGGCATAGTCACTACTCACAGATTTACCACTGGCCACCCCTGAGTTAGACCATGCTTCTCTAAGAGAGATTCTTTCTCCTTGCTCCACAATAGTAAGGGACATAGGTTACTCTCCTTCTCCCACAGGAATTGGGAAATTAGTTTTCTCTACTCCAAGAAAGGAGTTCTTCATGAGTACTTCCTCAGTCACTAATCAGCCTCATTTATCATCTTGCAGCCAAACCTTTCCCATGAATTCTTACAACCATATTGATCTTACTGCTCAACCTTTTTCCTCTCAACTCCAGAGTCGAAGTATGTTCTCTTCTCTTCTCGGGAGATTGTTTTTCTCTATTTTGTTATCTCCCAGATATCTCTCTATCCTTGAATCACCTCCTTTCTTTCCTTCCTCAGCAAGGTTGCGTGGGTCTGAATCCCAATTCATGGTGAGGCCTGGAAGCCTTACAGATGGGTACCTTGCCCCATCTCCTCATTAACTCTTGAGGATGGCCTTCCAACTACCAACCTGACTGGTAATTCATTTCTGGGTCAGAGGGCTATTGAGAAATTACACCCAGTAGGTACTGGTTTGGTGGGGGTCATCTCAACCATTCTTGGTTTCCGCTCACCATCTCTCTCATAGAATCCATGGTCTATCTTGGAAAACTCCCCCTTTTCAGCAGTTGTGCAACACTGGGGGAAACATGGGTATTAAAAAATTGGGGGAAACATGGGTATTACAATCCCCTCCCCCTTAAAGAAATATCATCCTCAATGTTCTATCCGCCGATGTGCTTTGTATGTATAAAAGTAAAAAAAAATGGATATGCATGTCTCATGGCATCCTCCATTTCCCATGTAGCCTCATCTAGGCCAAAATTTTTCCAATACACCTTGACCTATGAAATGGTTATGTTCCTGAGTGGGGTTTCCTTCCTGTCTATTATGCATTGAGGTTCTGTCAAGAATTCTCTCTCTAGTTCCACCTGAATCACAGAATAGTCAATAATATGATTAGAATAATGTACATACTTCTTTAATAAAGAAATATGGAAAACATTATGTTCCTTCACTGTGGGAGGAAGTGCTCCCCGATCGGCTATTGGTCTGATTCTATCCAAAACTTCAAAGGATCCATAATACTAAGGTGCCATCCTGGCACAAGATCCCATCCTCGTGGAGCTTCTCCTAGGTCTAACTCAATGATACACATTATCCCCTACTTTGAACTCTCTAGGAGTCCTTTTCATGTCTCCATAACTCTTTTGTCTATCCTGGGATATCTTCATACTTTTTCTGATCTGAATCACTTTTTGTTCCATTTCCTTTAGCATATCTAGCCTGATTGTAATTATGTCTACTGGGTTGTTCCAGCTGATTGAAATGTTGTGTTGGCTTCCATAGAGGGCTTCAAAAGGATCATTTTTAATGACTCTTGATAGCCATTGTTGTAAGAAAATTATACCAGTGGTAGGTAGTCCTCCCACTTATTAGGTTGATGCATTACATGTATTCTCAACATGTATTATAATACTTGGTTTAACCTCTCTGTATTCCCATCAATATGAGGATGATAGACTATACTAAAGCATGATTTTGTTTCAAAACAAACAAACAAATATTTCCAAAACTTTGAAGTAAACTTCGTATCTCTGTCGCATATAATTTCCTTAGGCATGCCATGCCGTCTGAATATCTCTTTCATGAATATGTTGGCAATATATGTTGCCTTGCAAGTTGACTTGATGGGTATGAAGTGAACAACCTTGCTCAGGTTTTCCACAACTACCATGATGGCATCGTTCTGTCTAATTGATCTTGGTAATACTATGATGAAATCCATGGAGATGGTTTCCCATTTCCATTTGAGGATTGGTAGGAGATGCAAAAGACCTGCTGGGTTCTAGTTCTTTGCCTTGACTTGATGACATTCTAAACACTTAGCTAAGTAATCATCTATGTCATTTTTCAGTCCGGGCCAACAGAATAGTTTCCTAGTCGCCGTGATCATTTTCTCATAACCAGGATGACCATTTTATGGTCTTTTGTGTAGTTCATCCATTATGAACCTATTCAAGTCATCACAATTTGGAATGTATAATCTACCCTTATAATTCAGCAGGTCATAATTAATCATCTGATAACCTTCATCTTCAGCCCCGTGGGCTCTTTTTTTAGGTATGGTGTCAGGGTCTTGAAAAATGCATTTGTTTCTTGTGCAATTTTGACTCTCTCTTTGATGTCTAATTCATTGGTGCTTACAGCTGCCAAGTGAACCACTTTCATACTTCTACTAAGGGAGTCATACACCCTATTCCCCTTTCCTTTGATATGTTTGATTTCAAAATCAAACTCACTTAGGAGATCCATCCACCTAGCTTGCCTCACATTGAGCTTTGGTTGGTTAAACAAATACCTCAACCCACTATGGTCTGTCATAAGTAAAAATATTCTACCTAAGAGGTAATGCTTCCAGATATTTAAAGCATGCACTTTGGAAGCCAATTCCATATCATGGGTCACATAATTGACTTCATGCTCATTCAATTTTCTAGATTCGTAGAAAATCACATGTCTTTATTGCATAAGGAATCCTTCTAGCCCTTCATTCTAGGGATCTGTACACACAAGGAAGTCCCTGTTTGGGTATGCAATCTTTAGTACAGGAAAATTTGCTAGAAGGTATTTCATATCTTGAAATATTTCTTCACATTCTGATTTCCAAATGAATTTAACCCCCTTTTTCTTAACGAAGGTGATTGGGCAACCAATCTTCGAGAATCCTTTTATGAATCTCCTATAGTATCCTTCCAGGCCCATAAAGGATCTGATATCAAATACATTCTTTGGGGTAGGCCAATCCATGATGGATTTAATCTTGTCAGGATCAATTGCCACTCCTTTCTTAGAAATAACATGGCCTAAGTAGTGGACTTGTTTATGGAAAACAACACACTTACTAAGCTTAACATAGAGTTGATGTTCTCTTAGTACCTTGAGTACTAGCTTGAGATGTTCGTCATGGTATTCTCTATTCTTGGAATAGATTAGAATATCGTTAATGAAAACAAGCACAAACCTATCCAATAAATTTTTGAATACATTATTCATTAAGAACATAAAAGTGGTTGGTTCATTGGTAATCCCAAATGGCACCATCACAAATTCATAGTAACCATATCTTTTCCTAAATGTTGTCTTGTGGATGTATTCATCTTTAATTCAGACCTAATGGTATCCATACCTCAAGTCGATCTTGGAGAATATTGTAGCCCCCCTTAATTGGTCAAACAAGTCATCGATCATTGGTAAGGGATACTTGTTCTTGATGGTCATCTTATTGAGTTGTCTATAATATATGCATAGTCTAAGTGTGCCATCTTTATTTTTCACAAACAAGGTTGGTGCTCCCCATCAGGACACACTAGGTCGAATGTATCCTTTGTCTCACATATCCTTCAACTATAATTTGAGATCAACTAGCTCTAGTGTACTCATTCTATAGGGTGTTCTAGACATTGGCACCACTCCTGGTACAAGTTCTATTGAAAATTCAATATCCCTTATTGGAGGTAGATCGGGTACCTCTTCTGGGAATACATCTTTATACCCTCTTAATATGGAATGGTTCTCGAGGTTGGGTTTGTCATTCTCAATAGTTTTTAGCACTTGTATAGCATACAAGGCACATCCCTTTCTGCAATACTTCTTCACTTGGAGGGATGATATTTGTCTCACTGAGACAGGATTTTGAATCCCTTGTGGGGTTACCCTTCTTCCTTCTTCATTTTCACACTCAAATTTTTTACAGTAATAGTCCAACTTGGTTTTGTGGGAATCCAACAAGTCCATGCCAATCAATAGGTCATAAGATCCTAGAGGAAGTATGTTTAGGTTCGCTTGGGTGGGAAACCCACTCATAACAAATTGACATGTCGGTATGACCATTGTTACGTTTCTTTTGGTTCTAGTGGTTAGTTGTACCAGCCATGATTTAACATGTTTAACTTGTTTCTATTTACATCTATCAATAGTTTGAGGGGGAACATAACTCAAATTAGAACCAGGGTCAATTAAAATGGAAACAGGATGGTTGGAAATCATACCTTCCATCTCCACCACTGAAGCTTTGTGGTCAACTTGTCTATTATCTAAGGCTGCATAAATTTGTGGCAAACTCCTAGCCACATCATTGACTTTGGTAGCCTATTGGATGTTGTATACCCTCCCATTAATCTGTTTCCTATGCGGACAATACCTCAATAGATGTTCCTCTCCACAACCCCAACATTTCAAGGGTTCTCTCTTCGTGTTGTCAGTCTTACTTGGAGCTACTATGAATGGTTTATTTCCACTTTGAGATGGAAAATTTTGCTGATACACACTTATGGCAGGAAGGCTCATCCTAGAGATCTTACCATGGTTCTTAAATTTTGAGATTTAAACCCCTCTTCTTGAATCCCAAACTGTTTTTCTTCTTCCAATATTCATGGGGTTTTGTCTTACTCTTGAATTCCTCATAGCAATACCTTGCTTTTCGAATAGTATATTCTAAGGTATTTGGATCATGAAACTCAATTCTATCTCGGTAGGACTAAGGAAATCCACTAATAAATCATTTCATATTTACCTTTTCATCCTTTATGTAGGGCACATACCTCATCAGCTTGAGAAATTTGTTGATATACCCATCTATGGTGAGTTGTCCCAACTTGTGTTCATAGAACTCCTTGGTCTTTCCATCAAAGTAATTTTCTGATAGGTACTTCTTCTTGAAGTATTTCTCAATTTTTTTCCATTACAAGTCCTTCTCATGGAGTCCTTTCACATTCCTAAGGTCCTTCGACCAAATGGAATATTTCCCAATCAGGTTGAAAATGGATATTCGAGCCTTTAAGTTCTCATAGTAGTCATGAACTCTAAAGTACTTATTTAGGCCGAGTAACCAAAATTCTACTTTTCCCCCTTCTTAATCTCTCCATCGAAGGTGGGTCATTTGGATTTATTGAATTCTTCAGGGTCACAAATCTTTGAATGTTTCCTCTTTTTCCTCTTGTCTAAGAATGAGGGCTAGTTTTGTCACTAGAATATTCCTTCGAGTTGCAGTGTCCTCACTAGAGGAATCTTCCATTGAATGTCTCTTGGCTCTATGTTGGGCCTTACTTGAGGTGCTCCTCCTGGTGTGGGCACTTTCAGGACCATGCTTTTGTATCTCAGGTGGAATTGGAGTTTTCTTAGTATGATACCTGTCCACATGACTGGTAGTTGGACCATGTTGCAGTTTACTTTGTATATCTAATAGACTTTGCAGTAGGACTGAATTAATTCATGTCTTATTTTCTTTCTCCTTGATCAACGTTTCATTGTCCTGCTTATAACTCTGTAATTATTCCACGAGGCTTCTTACAGTTTCGACCAAATTTGGAGGGGTTTCCACCAACCTCCTTTCATCATATTCTTCCTCTCTATTGTGGGAGCTATCCCCCAAGTCTTGATGTGTCACCATCATTTATGTTGTATTTCTCTTGTAATTTCACTGATTGCTTGAGTGTTGATAAAAAAATTTCTTTTAGTTACTAATATACCAATTCATGAACAACACATATCATTGCAAGGTGAAATCAGTTCTTTATTTGGAAACATTAGCAATCTACAGTGCAGACTCCCAAAACATATATCAATAGTAGAAGGTTTCATTCCTCTCTTCAATAGAGGCTCAAACAAGTTTCTTATAGAGGGGGGTAAGGTAGGGCATTACCCCATAAGTTCTCTAATAAAAAAAATTACGACACGTGCATGAGACCAAGCAGGACAAGTGTTGTTTCCATGCTTTGATACCAATTTTTAACACACCCAACACATAAATATGCTTTCTAGGGATGGGGCATCAAATTTTCGCATTTCCTTTGTTCATTTTAAATCCCTTACTAAGAAGAACCATATTCTTCTGCTCATCTAAAGTTTACAACTCCCATTACGCACTTAAACCAACTAGCGAGGTCCTCCTCATGACCTCAGGCTTAAAATTGGGAGCTAAGAGTTTGCTTAGTGAAGGTTTTGGTACTTTGGGACTCCTAGACTTTGGGAGTTCCAATGGTGTTGTCGAATTCCCAGATCATTAAACAACGGAGGAAATCAATGGTCCATGCCCTCCACTGAGATCCTATGGTTAAAAAGGGACTTCGGCGTTTGGCGTGGAACACTCCTTTTTCTCAATCCCCGAAGTCAGAAATCTTGCCACATGTCCTTATCCATTCAACGATCGACATTCGGTGTTTAGCATTGAATGTCCTATGTTTTAGCATTTTAGCAGTTGGTAGTCGTCGGTATTCATTCTATGTTTTCTGCGTTTCGTCAATTGGTGATCATCGTTGGGCTTTCGATGTTCAACGATCGGCTATCCTCCTCATCTATACTACGTTCAATCTTTCAAACTCTCAAAATCATCTAGACTCCCCTAGTTCTGGACACGTCACCAACCATGTTGTCCAGGTGGGCACGAACCAGAAGTTGACACGAGGAAAGGGTCGAGGGGTGACACATGTCCTCATTAGGGGGTGACACATGCCATGCTTTAATAGTCATAAAGGGTTTGTAATTCGGCCAAATCTAGGTGACATGTGGCACCTTGGTTGCGGGTCCACATCACGCAGGATGACATCTATGAGCCACGTCAACCGCCATCATATGGTTGGGATTTATATATGTGGATCCATAGATCCATGGTACTCATTGCTTCATGGATTTTGACTTTGGATCTTATCGACTCCTCTCGACACCAAATCCCACTAATAGCCAAGTTTTCAAACTCTCGTATTTGGCGCCACATGTCCTCTTCCTACCAATGGCCAAGATTTATTTCAGCATTCATGAATTCAATGCTTTTATACTTCGTAGACTCTTGGCCAGGTTCCTATGGAGTACAAATTCTTTGGACTACGAGATCTCTTGTCACATACCCACTCATCAAACGGTCCTAGTTCAATGGAAAACCTTTGAAATTGAACCAGTAGGACCATGTGTAGATCCATGATGTGTTCCCGATCGGTTGGTTAATCGAGGGTGGTTCCTTAGATCGATGACTAAGAGGGATCCCAAAGGATCCAAATATCGATGGTCCATGTCACTTTGATAGTCTGACATTCAGGTGTTCGACGTGTATCTTCCGTATTTCCCTCCGGACCACACCAAATCTATCGCCACGTGTACCTAGCGTCTACGAACAAGATTTAATCTGGCTTGCAGAGGTCTAGGGAAAATCGCGTATCCCTATATGGATAAATACCCAGACTCTTGGATAACCATTGATCTGTGTACATGTGTCCCTCCATTTTCAATGATCCCGATTTACGCTGCGACTCCTGCATTCAAGAGTTTTCGACGTTAGACCACTCCTATTCACCCAAAGTAGGATTTCGTTGAAGCACTTAACACTTCCCTTCCTAAGTATGATCTAATCATTGAGAGGGATCTACAATGGATCCCCAAATTGATGACCCTCATCAATTCGCAACTTCGGCCTTCAATAATTTTCGAGGATTGTGGAGTCACAAGTCTAAGAGTCTTGAAGCCAAAAGAGATAGATCCTTTTGGACTATGGGAGGGTTCCTAGGCCCTATTCACAAGGGTCCTTTGGGAAATCTTATAGATGAGGCACACATCCTTTTGCAACAAATGGGTTAAGGACACAAGCCTATTCCCTTGGTCATATGGGTGGTTATTCTAAAGGGAAATGTCCTTCTCCCACAAAGATGAACTTGAGATTCCCGCTAAGGTGAATTCAAAGGATCGACAAGACTTAGACATTTCAGTTACTGCTATCCCGAATCTCCTACAAAATAACATCCCATAACTCTCTATTAGAAAAACCGAGATAAATTTAAATCCATGAAAATATAGCAGTTTACATAAGAAAAATATCCTATCTAATAACTGTTCAAATACTACTGGAATTAACAATAAACACAGACATTCAATCTTCACATCCAACATATTACACAGAGTATGAAAATAATTATCAGGACTAGAAAATGTGAATAAAATGTTGAAAGGGGTGCATGTTTCCTCCCAATCATAAGCACAATCACTCTCTACGAATTTACCACTAGCCACCCGTGAGATGGACCACGGTGCTCTGAGAGAGATTCTTTGTCCTTTCTCCACAACAGTCAGGGATGGAGCTTAATATCCTCCTCCCACAGGAACTGGACAACTGGTTTTCTCTACTCCAAGCAAGGAGGTCTGCACGAGTACCTTCTCAGTCACTCATCAGACTTGTTTATCAGAATGTAGACAAACCCTTCCCATGGATTCTTATAACCAGATCAAGCTTACTTCTCAACCTTTTCCCTCTCAACTCCAGAGTTGAAGTATGTTCCATTCTCTTCTCGGGCGAGTGTTTTTCTCTATTCTACTATCTTTCATATCTCTCTTTGTCCCTGAATCACTTCCTTTCTTGCCTTCCTCAAAAAGGTTGCATGGGTCTGAATCCCAATTCATGGTTAGGACTAAAAGCCTTATAGATGGGTACCCTTCCCCATCTCCTCATTAACTCTTGAGGATGGCCTTCCAACTACCAACCTAACTGGTAATTCATTTTTGGGTTAGAGGACTATTGAGAAATTACACCCAGGAGGTACTGGTCTATCGAGGGTCATCTCAACCATTCTTGTTTTCCCCTCACCATCTCTCTCATAACATCTGTGGTCTATCTTGACAAACTCCCCCCTTTCAGTAGTTGTACAACACATATCAAATTTCTATTAATAACAAAAAATTCATACATTGACCCTTTTATACAAGGTTTCAACAAATAAAACATTCACACATATTTAGTCCACCATAGTCTCTTGGCTAGTTATAGTTATATTTAAAAAACTGGGGGAAACACGGGTATTAAAATTTAATGATGCCTCTCCAAGAGTTATTCTGTCTACAACAACGCAGAGCTCCAACACCCATGTAGCTCGATACATACATTTAATTACTGAAGTTTGATGGCCAAATGAATGGTGAGAATGTCCACTATGGGATTCATAATGTTTCCACATACTTTCATACATGTTCTGAGATGACGGAAGAAATGAAGCTTCAGATCACTAGTCTGCAACTCAAAGGAATTGCACATACATGGCAGGACACTCGGCTAGAGACGTATTCCTAGATCATGGATAGAGGAAACTTTGTTGAGACACAGACACCACACATTACGATGTGGCATGGATTCTTCCAGGCTCTCATAGAGTGATTTTACCCACTGGGGTATCACCAGAACCTCCTCGCCATATGTTTGCAACTCCGACAACTGGCCAATCAGTCCGTACAGGGATACATTGACATATTCTGCAAACTACGCATTCAAATCCACATCATCGATCCCGAAGATGTATTTCTTCTTAATTTCAATTCTATATTATTGTTCAGCATCCATAATGAAGTTTATTTGTTTGAGAGTTATCCCTTGGAAAAGGCATTTCTTTGGGCCTTAGACATCGAGTGCAAAGTGGCTACTTGAATCCACTCACCCCAACCTGGATATGACCCTTCTATTGTTGGCCCTTCTTGGGTTACCCATACCGGTACCTCCACCCCTCGAAGGACACCGTCGTGTACCTTCCACAAGACAAACTCACATGCTTCTGTGACTATCGGGCACTTCGGAACCTTTTCCACAACATAACTCTTTTTGCAAAGGTCACTCAGTCTGATTCCCTTGACCTTCTTGAATTCATTTCTCTCCAAAATCCTACAAAAGTTGACCCATCTCTAATTTTGATGACCACCAATGAACACGACACCTCTCTCATGCCTTTGCTTACCCACAATTATCAAATTAAGCAAAGATTGGCTACTATCATTCTAGACGAAGGAAGCCAAAATAACCTCATCTCCCAAGACTTGGTCCAACTCTTACAAATACCAAATACTCTACACCATCAACCATATCATCTCCGATGGGTACACACAAAAGGCCCATATCTCACTATCTACCGGTGTTGTCTGGTGACCTTCACTATATAGGCCCTTTCTAGGATATTATGGTGTTTGATGTTTATCCTTTAGATTGTGCTCACCTATTATTTGGACTCCCCTACCAACAGGAATAGAATGTTGTTTATCATGAAAAATTCCATAAATACCAACTACAACATGAGGGATGCACCTACATTCTCACCTCCTCTACCCCTCACTCCACACAACCTATGATTGGAAAAGAAGCCATTAAGTAAGTAAATATGAACAAACATGTTTCCTTGCGTTTGGCATGCCCCATTAAACCAGGCCATATGACCAACCCAACACCTCAGGACATGGCCCCACCACTCCCATAAGTTGTCAATTCCTTTCCCCAACCTACGATACTACCCCCATCTTACTCTGTTGAGCACACCATTGATCTCATTCTAGAATCCTCTTTTCCCAATGCCCCTTCATACTGCCCCACTCCCCAAGAGGTTGATGTGATAGTACGCCAACGTAACCAATTTCTCAATTCATGTCCTACCCCATCATATTTTCCTTGTCCATCTCCAACATTTATTATTACCAAATAGATTTATGTCCTAGTAGTCTCTTGATCCATATTCAGATCCAGGAGCTTGATGGGGCTCAGAAAGGCCTAAAAAACAAAGTTCTCATAATGGCTTCAAAACGAACTTGTGCGTAGACATCATTGATACGAACCCAACACAACTTGAACGGGCTCAAATGAATGTCATAATATTGCATTCTGTTTGTTTTCCCAAATAGGCAAAAAGTCAATAGGTCAACAGGAAAAAGTCAATGTTGACATCATCATGACATCATGATGATGTCATCATGATGACATAGCATTGAGACATCATGATGATGTCATGACGATGACATAGCATTAAGACACATGACAACACAATAATAGGATGACTGGGAAGATGACAGTGATCCAATCAGATGTTGACAAGTGGCACATTATCGACAAATTAAATAGTGCCACATGGCCCAGGCATGGGCTGGCACATGACACCCTATCATTTTATGCTTGGTCAAAATATATGGAGCTCATGGGATTTGACCCCATGAACTCTTTGTATAGAAATTCCATGGGAAAGGTCTGATATCCAACGTTCCTTAGGTGGGTATTTTTATTACAAACCCATTTCAAAATATATAAAGTGAAATATATGGTAGAGTGGAGGTGGAAGGGGGTTGGGGCTAAGCCCCAGCCCACAAGTTTCTTGTTAGATATGACCACAACCAATACAGAGGGCGCTCCACTACCATTAAACAAAAGGTGCCATGCTTCTAGGCGTAACCACCAACACCTGTCCGCCATACATTTTGGGGCTATAACCACATGCTAGGCACATATATGTGGGCACGGTCCTATGATATCATGCCATGTGACCAATATTTTTGGGGTAAGGGCCAGCACGCAGCACTTAAGGGCTAGCGCTTGGCCACATTATATGCCATGTGACCCTTTTTTTGAGCGCGTACCCAGCCATAATGGGCTAAGTTTTATTTTTTTACACAGGTGGGTCTTTTTGCCTATAGTTTGGCCTAGATTGGCCTGTTATTGGAGATTTTTACCCATTTTGGGGGGATACTAGGCTCTTTTTGAGGCCAGATCTTGGGGGGAAGTTGGGATATGGTTACCAAATTCATATCTATATAAACCAGGCCCTCTTGAGGCCATGCGAGGATATTCAGAGCAAGATTATGATGAATATTTTCCAAGCCAAAGCCATTTTTATGCAGGGAAGTTGTTGAGGAGCGCACCTTTGCGGGCCATTTCTGGGAGCTCTGTTCATCCGATTTAAGTGTCGTTTCTTCTGTTGGGTTCTAGAGATCTGGTNATGTTAAAATATCAATAAGTACATCATAGTAGTGCCAAAAGGTTCTAAATATGATCTGGTCTTGTTTTACCAGATCATATTTAGAACCTTTTGGCACTACTATGATGTACTTATTGATATTTTAACATAAATAAGATTGAATCACCCACTGAGACAAAGGCCCGAAGACGTAGGCAAGATTGCTAAACTCCATTATCACAATGGTGTTATGGGTTTTTGTTGTTTTATGCTTCATTTTAGTTTTGTACATTTTTATATGGTTGTTATATCTTCTCATATCTTCTTCCTCTTCCATTAAGCTTCCAAATTGGTTAATCAAAACATGTATAATAACTTAACCATAGTCGTGTAAAAGATATTTTCGGATCAAGTGGTATTAGAGCTAGTTGACATTCGGATTTGAGTTTTGCATGTTAACTAGAGAAAATCTACTTCATGGTGAAGGCAATCTTATTGAAGAGAATCCATTAATTGGATTGAGAAATATGAATTCTCACAGCGAGAGGATGGCATCAAAATAGGGACTTTCTCATAATGAGAAAGAGTTTCGAAAAAATTTCATCGCCATGTCGAAGATGATAAAGGTTTTGTATGAGGGTTACTTGGAACAGAAAATACCAAATCTGGGTGAATCTTCAAAGGGAAAAAGTGAATAAGGAGTGAATCCTCCTCAGATTCCTCCTTCACCTCCATCATCACCTCCTTCTTCTCCTTCTTGTTCAAGTTAAAGTTTTAAATCCAATGCAAAAAAACATGTTCATAAACATAAGAATGAAATGCCATTGTTAAAACTTGATGTTAAATTTGAGTTACCCATATATGATGATGAAGTTAATGCAGAGAGACTTGACAATTGGGTTAGACAGATTGAGATCTATTGCAATGTGCAACAGATTAAATATGAGGCCACACAAATCAAGTTGGCATCATTGAGACTTGCAGGCACAACTCACATCTGGTGACAAAGCAATTTGCAAAATGGAACGCAACAAGTGGGTAATGTATTTCCATCATGGGAAAGTTTCATTTCTTCACTTAGGAAGCAATTCAATCCTTTGGTTTATAAAGAAAAATCATTAATTGAATGGAAAGCTTTAAAACTAAGAAAAGGAAAAAAAATTCACGAATGGATTTCGAAAAATGGCATTAATGTTTGATATCCCTTTACATACCCAAAAAACTCTTATGAAGTATATAGGAGGTTTACCTGCAAATATAAGAAACACTGTATTCATGTTTGGACCCACTAACCTTGATGAGGTTTCTGTTCAAGCGACATACATTGAAGTAGGGAAAATAAGTTTTGGTGTATCAGGGGAATCATCTTCAAGGAAAGAGGACAAGAGGAAGTGGCATGGAAAGAAGTCAAATGAAGTGAAGAGAAAGGAAGAGAGGCCCTCTTGCAAGAATTTCAAGAAAGAGGGGCATGATGAAGACCGTTGTTGGTAGTTGCATTGTGAGAAGAGGCCAAAGTGGTTTAAGGAAAAGAAAGGGAGGAAAAAAGTTGTAGAAACAACATAACCGATAGACTTGGGATGGTATTCTGGTGATGAATCAAAGGTCTCATTGGTTGGTATGACGGGTAAAATTGGTGAAGGAATTGATTGTAGGAGTAACTTGTTTCATATAAGGAACATCATGTGACACACTAAGGTTGACACACTAATCGACAATGGATCTCAATATAACCTAATCTCAAAAGAATTGGTTAAGCAATTGGGATTAAAAACAAAAGTACATCATAAGCCTTACACACTTAAATGGATAAGAAATCATCATCAAATGCACATAACAAAGAAGTGCACATTAAAATTTTCTATTTCATCTAAGTATGTGGATGAGGTAACATGTGATGTAGTACCATTAAGTGAATGTGGAATGGTCTTAGGTAGTCCATACTTATATGATCATAAAGCAATCTTTTATAGGAAAAAGAATCAATATGAATTAAACAAAGAAGGTCAAGATTATGTGGTTCATGTTGATCATGTAAAGGCAAATAAAACTCTTCAAACAATGGAATAATTAAAGAAGGTAGTTCAACCAATCAACAAATAAATAATTGTTTCAAATCAAGTAATCGATCTTAAGCAAGAACATGAGATGATTGTTGAATGGAAAATAAATCACAGTTTGCTTCAATATAAGCTCACATCTTGCAAATATTACAAGTATATCAGCTCGTTTGCAATCATATTTTTTATACTATCATTAGTAATGTTGTCTACATGAATGATAGTGGCTTCAGTAAAATGTGGCAAGGTTCAAATGGATAACAAAATGCTGTCAGTTGTCATGATTGTGTTACAGTTGATCTTGATGAGACATGAGCACATGATAGAGTTCAGAGATAGAGGACAAGCCGGGTGGCCTAGCCTGAGCTTGTTGACTGTTCAATAAAATTTTGGGGAACAAAAGGTCTTTTAGTGGGGAGGTGTGATCCAGATTCAGATTCAGGAGCTTGATGGGGCTCATAAAGGACTAAAAATCAAAGTTCTCATAATGGCTTCAAAACATACATGTGTGTAGGCCTCATCGATACAAGCCAAACACAACTTGAACAGGCTCAAAAAAACATTATATGCTCCCTATATTGCATTCCATTTGTTTTCCCAAACAGGCAAAAATTCAACATGTCAATAGGAAAAATGTCAATGTTTATGTCAGCATGATGTCATGCTGACATCATCATGCTGACGTAGCATTGAGACATGTTGAATCACAACAGCAGGCTGATTGGGCAGATGATAGTGATCCAATCATATGTTGACAAGTGGCCCATTCTCGACAAATTAAATAGTGCCATGTTGCCTAAGCATGGGTTTCCACGTGGCACCCTATCATTTGAGGTTTGGTCAAAAATTTTGGAGCTCATGGGATTCGAGCCCATGACCTCTTGGTATAAAAATGTCACGGGAAAGGTCTGATAGCCAATGCGCCTCTGTGGGGCTTGTTATTACAAACCCATTTCAAAATATATAAAGTGAAATATATGGTAGAGTGGAGGCAGAAGGGGGATTGGGCTAAGCCCCAGCCCGTGGGTTTCTTGTTAGATATGACCACAACCAATATAGAGGGCGCTCCACTACCATTCAACAAAAGGTGCCACGATTGCGTGCATAACCACCAACAGTTCTCCGCCATATGTTTCGAGGCTATAACCACATGCTAGATGCATATATGTGGGCACGGTCCTATGATATCACGCCATGTGACCAGTATTTTCGAGGTAAGGGACATTGCGTAGCATTTAGGAGATGGCACTTGAGTATATTATATGCCATGTGACCCTATTTTGGAGTGCACACCCAGCCATAAGGGGATAAGTTTGATTTTTTTACACAGGTGGGTATGTTTGCCTATAGTTTGGCCTAGATTGGCCTGTTATTGGAGATTTTTGCCCATTTTGGGGGGATATTGGGCTCTTTTTGAGGCCATATGCTGGGGGGAAGTTGGTAGATGGCTACCAAATTCAGATCTATATAAACCAGGCCTTCTTGAGGCCATAAGAGGAGATCCAGAGCACATTTATGCTGACGATTTTCCAAGCGAAAGCCATTTTTATGCAGGGAAGTTGTTGAGGAGCGCACCTTTGCGGGCCATTTCTGGGAGCTCCAATCATCTGATTTGAGTGTCGTTTCTTCTGTTGGGTTCTAGAGATTTGGTAGACCAAAAACATATCATATTTGTAACCTTTTGGAATTGTTGTGATGTACTTATTGAGCTTTGAGAAGAAATAAGAAATTCTCACCCACTGAGACAAAGGCCCAGAGACCTAGGTGAGATTGTTGAACTCCATTATCACATTGGCATTATGGTTTGTTGTTGTTTTATAATTCATTTCAATTCTACACATGTTTATATGGATGCAATATCTTCTCATATCTTCTTCCTCTTCCATTAAGCTTCCAAATTGGTTAATCAAAGAATGCATAGTAACTCAACCATAGTCGTTTAAAAGATCTTTTCGGATCATCTCTGCCAATAGGTTATGTACTCCAAAAAAAGTGCTAGCATGTTATAACAATTTTCGTAGTAGTTCCTATTTTTCCAAACACATTATTGAAAAAGCTTCATCCAAACATAATTCTTACAAATGCAATATAGCAGGGCACAATCATCTGCAGAGGCATCCCTTCTTAGTTGGAGCAATGAATCAAAAAGGGTGTATTGGACACACCCATTTTTCTCTGAGGGAGATTGTATTTAAGAGAAATGTTGAGGCAGATAATGAAGAGTTGGTTGACAGTACCGAGTGGGGTCTGCACATCAACAAAAAAAAAAACACTCAACACATCGTTATATGCACACTTTCGCTCAGTTCCATCTTCATGTAGCCACTACATTACCAGCTACACCAGAGCATGCAAAACAAAGGCCTCATAAAATTCACATGCCATTGTTCTTTCCTATGGAAAATCATGTGTGGCTCTTGTAGGAGAAGCATCGATTCATAGGAAAACATAATTAGTTATTCCCACTCAAATATGATTCCAGCATAGTTCGAGAAACCATTAGAGAGAATGCATTGCAAATTTCCTCATTTGCTGGCGGAAGTGGGGGCACTTCCGGATCTTAATAGGGAGAAATTGGGCCACTAGAGAGGGCACTTATCTTCCTTCGCCAGTCAGCATGAGGACCTATCATGGTTTCCTAATAAATAATTAGCATGTTAGTTTCGTCATGTAATTAATTAATAAAACGCCTTCGTCATTCCAGTAAGAAAAGACACTCCATAGTTTTTGTTAGAAGGTCAGTGAAGTCACTAAGTAATAATTGGAAACAATGCTTGTCAGTGATAAATAAAAACAACAAGTCTCTTGTTGTTGCTGAAAACGAAATTGCTCAGTGTGATAAAAAGGGTGTCTTATTGTTGAAAATACAACAGATGGTCATTTACTTCTCAATTCCAATATTGTTATGTTTCATTTTCTATGTATTTTGTATTCTGTAGCAAGAGATGGTCATTTATTTCTCAATTCCACTATAATTCTCTTTCATTTTCTGTATATTTTGTATTATGCAGCTTTTTATTTTTGCATGTCAGTCTGTTCTGTTGTTGCATTTTAAATTTTGCATATAGAATTGTTGATCAAAATAGAAAATTTCTATGGTTTTTTGGGAGTGAATGTAGTGACAAGGATTATGCGTTGTAATGTGCTTGTTACAAATTTTGCAATTATCATTTTGACCAGAGTAATTGGAATTAAAGCTCGAGTTATTTGTAGAGTGTTTTCCTTCTCCAAAAATGAATTTCCATCATCAAATCAAACCCACACCACCGTTGATTAATTTCAGCAAGCACCTGCTCCTCCAAGAGTTATTTCCAAATGCATCTCATTCCAAACAGTTTCGGGGTATTTTAAAACGTAGATCTTCTCGTCTAAAATGGGAACAAACAAGAAAAAAATTGGCCCTTCATAATAAACTCTCAAACAAGCCTCTTTTGCAAAGGTGTAACAACAACAGGAATAAAGATAGCAGTGACTATGCATTGTATAGCCCCACATCGACACCTCTCACATGGTCACCTGAACTGTATGTGAAAGAGTTACTAAATGCCAAGAGGATATTGAAGGTTTTGGAAGTCAAAGGGCATGAGAGAGACCTTCAAATCTAACTATTGACAGTAAAAAATCAGGACTTAGCAGAAAACAATAAAGTTTTAACAGATCAAGTGACACTATTGTAAGAAGTCATTTTGGAAGCAAAGGATGAATGGAAAGGATTGAAGGATGTCGGGAAAATAAGAGATTATTCTTCATCTAGGTGGATATCAGTGGCCACCCACCTTTTCCAACTCCCTCAAAACAATTTTCTGGCAATTTCGACAATTTACTATTTTTAGCAGTTTTAACTTCTGGGGCTATTTTGAGGGCCTAAATGAAGGTTTTTCGAGATCGATCTTCTCAATGATATCCAAAGGCATGATTGAGACCCTAAAATGAATCTCCTCGATGGAATATTTCTAACGGGCTATCATATGCCTAAAACAAAGATCGTATGCAAAATTTACGACCCCGGGAAGTTGATGGACTAACTTACCCAAACCGGGCCCACATGACTTTTGGCGCTTCATATCCTAGGGTTAGGTTTTTGGATGTCTAGGGTTTTTGGAATTTCGGTTTATTATAAAAAGGCCTTCAGAGCTTCATTGTAATCATCTTCTTGCGAATGCGAGTAGCCATCACATCTCTTCTCAAAGATAAGATGCCACCATTCTAGCGAGTCTTTCACTCTATAGTTTTACAGTCTTTGTACATTTATTTCATTAATCAAAATCGTGTATTACTGTATCTATGTGTTTATGGTTGCATGTCTGATATATTTATGTTATATTATTGGATATTCGTGATATATCTGTGCATTTATTTATTATATCTCCACTCTCATTTTGTGCCAAAAATAATCTGGATCAGTGGTATCAGAGCACGCTGTTCTTGATTGTTTTTTCAGTGCATGTCCCCGACGAGGTACAAGTATATAAATTTGGGTATCGAACTTGTATCTCTTGATGATAATTTCTCTCTCACACCCAAGAAACCCTCAATGGCAGAAGAAAAGAAAAACGGCATAGCAGATGATTCTATCAATCTATTTCTTGAGCAAGCTCTCACGCGATAGAGGGACGAAATGATGGACAATTTTCCCCACATCCTTCAATGCCTTCTGATATCATCATGCACATCTTCATCAAGTGGCCACTTTGGAGGATCTTTTCCTTTTAAAGTATAGGTCAATTTTGATATTCCTATATTTGAAGGTTAGATAGATGTGGATGCCCTAGATAAATGGTTAAATCTGTTAGAAGGTTATTTCTCTGTTCACAATTTTTCCGATGGATAAAAGATCATATTCACGCTCCTTAAGGATATCCCCCATGTCAAACATTAGTGGGAAACTTACTGGGATAAAATTTCCACATAGAAGTCTGGAATATATGGGTTCAAGCCCACTTGTGATTTTTTTATGGATGCGGTAAAGGAACAATATTACCCTGTTGGAAACTATGAGGACTAGTACATGAGATGGACCACACTGCAGCAAGAGAGGTGCCAAGTAGTTCCAGATTTGACCAATACCTTCCATACCTTATGCACCAAAATGGGTATCAAAGACTTTGAACGAAATTTGGTTCTGAAATACCATGGGATCTACACGGATACATCCAAACTGAAATGGATTTTCTAGACATGTCATCACTAGGTGTTGCTTATCGATATGCTATTAAAACCGAGCAAAAATTTAAGCACCAGAACAGACGGGAGTTCAGATCTACAAATCGACAACAACCAAAGTATGTCAAAGACAACCCTCACAAATAGTCTCCCGAAAACCATTCCAACCCATAAGAAAAGAAGGGTCACGAGAAGATAAAGAAGGACACCGGAAAATGGTGTGATTTTCACAAAATCCCCTGGAACAACACCAATGAATGTCGCTCAAAACATTCATTGGTGGCTCAGATCAAAGACAAGGAGGCGAACCCTGATTTCGAATCTGATTTTGAAAATATTGGTAAAAGACATATCATTGACGCAAACCCCACTGCTACTGTCGCAACCACAACAATTCAACTAGAAAAACCAACAGATCCCGAAGAGGGGGAGTGCCTTTTTCATTCATATATGTGGGTGAAGGGGAACCCACTGCATTTTATTGTTGATAAAAAAATACAGAAGAACCTCATCTCAGCAGAGGTCTTCAAACAGTTAGGATTTTCAAAAACACCACACCCGCAGCCATACAACATCAGGTGGCTTCGCCAAGGATGAGATCTCCATGTCAGCCAACAATGTCAATTGTCATATGACATCCATCCCTTCAATGATGAGGTATTATGTGATGTTTCTCCACTGGATGTCTGTGACATTCTCTTGGGCCATCCATATATGTGGAAGCGCCATGCTATTTATGAGTCTCGACCCCGTAGTCTTAGTGTTACTTTGGGGGGTCATCTTTACATAATACCAGAGGTAGTTCCGACTATTGTTCCACCTAAATAGTGTCTCAAGTTACTATCTCATACTACAAAATTCATCTTCTTCACAGTCTGTTCAAAAGGGGAACATAAGGACACTGCAACCACTACTTCCTCACTCCAAGCACCTTCTATCCAACAGAGGCAGGTCAACAAGGTTGAAACAAAGAACAAAGATTCCTTCTGAACATCGTTCTCTCATGTAGCTCTACTTGTTGAACAACCTTAGCCTCAACAAGTTCGTGACAAAATTCCACAAACTAAGCAGCACAACGTCTCCAGCAAGGCAAACAACTCACCAAGATGTAGATTCAACAAACGTTTTTCCCTCTTCCTCGAGAAATCAACGCAATGGAGACACATTTCTTCTTAAGGAGGGAGGATTTATCTAGGTGTATATTGGTGGCCACCCACCTTTTCCAACTACCTCAAAACAATTTTTTGGTAATCTTAGCAATTTACTATTTTTAGCAGTTTTAACATCCAGGGCTATTTTGAGGACCTAAATGAAGTTTTTTCGAGATCACGATTCTAAATGATAGACGAAGGAATTATTGATCCCCCAAAATGAATCTCCTCAACTTCACCTTTCCAATGGGCTATCATATGATTAAAACAAAGATCGTATGGAAAAGTTATGACCTCGGGAAGTTGATGTACTAACTTACCCAAACAACGCCCACATGAATTTTGGTGCTTCATATCCTAGGGTTAGTTTTTTGGATGTCTAGGGTTTTGGGAATTCTGGTTTATTGTAAAAATTCCTTTAGAGCCTCATTATAATCATCTTCTTGCGAATGCGAGTAGCCGTCACATCTCTTCTCAGAGATAAGCTGCCACCATTCTAGCGAGTCTTTCACTTTGTGTTTTTACAGTCTCTGTACATTTATTTCATTAATAGAAATAATGTATTATTGTATCTATGTGTGTATGGTTGCATCTCTGATACATTTATGTTATATTATTGGATATCTGCTATATCTCTGTGCATTTCGTTATTATATCTCTACTCTCATTTCGTGCCTAAAATAATCTGGATCAATTCTACGGTGGAAATTAGAGAGGGGATGAACTCTAAAACACCCAAGGATGAAGGGAAACTAGGTGATCATGCATACACCCATGGAGTGAAAGAAAGGGATGAAAAGAAAGGGGATTTTACAAAAAAATCCAAAACTTGAGTACAAGTCATTAACAATTTTGCTCATAAGGAAAAAGAAACACATAGCTAGGGGGATGACAAGCAAGGTAGAGAAAGAAAAGAAAGACAAGGAAGAGCAACAAACATAATTATCAAAGGTGTGAGAGAGTATTGAAAAAATGAGTGTACTGTTGATCTTTCAAGTGAATTTTTGAAAGACAAGTTGCTTTGGCAAGGTCAAATTTGCCAAGCATGGAGGGTGGGTAAGCCTAGTGGAGAGAGAGCTAGGCCCATAAAAGTCATCCTGTCAAGCATACATGACAAGCAAATTCTCCTAGGAAAGAAACAACTCTTGAGAGGCTCTCTCTTTTTTCTAAACAAAAATTTAACTATTAGACAACAAGAGGAAAGAAGGGAAGAGTTGTCAAAGGTTAAGGAAGCAGGGGATGAGGGAAAAAGGGCATGGATGTTCAAAGGAAAAGTTGTTATTTCCTTTTTTGTTCCTCATTCTAAAACAAGGAAACACGTTGGTAGCCAAGAAGAGACAACAATTTCATTAGCAGGAAAACATGAAACAAGGCCAATACAGACAAATAGGGGTGAAGACTCAACTTTGAGTCTTGTAGACCAAAACAAATAGCAACCAAATTACTCTCAGGTTTCCTTAAGATTAGTTTGTTGGAATTGCAGAGGTTATCCTTGGATGCAGGGACCTGGGTTAGGATCTATTGCGGAAGATAGAGACATAATTTGTCTATTGGAAACACATGAGCATGAATGGTTCAAGACACATATGTTTGAAGAGTATGTGAATATGGCAGTGTGGAACAAAGAAACTAGAAATGGTAAAGGACACGGGGGTATCATGGTATTAGTGAAGAAAAAAATGGGTCTTCTCATTCAGTTAGAAAGAGAAGACTCAAATAAACAATTCATTTGGTTTAAGTTATCATAAAATGGTAACATCATCAGGATTGCAGCATGTTATTTTGCCCCACAAGTTTCAAAAACTTACAAAAATAGAGCGCTTGACCACAAAGACCCCTTTGCAACCTTAAAAAATGATATTGTTGCGTACTCTCAATTAAGTGAAGTCCTTATAGTGGGTGATTTCAATGCTAGGACAACATGTGAACAAGCTAGTATTCTTCATTGTAAGGAAGACTGCAACCCCATTTGGCTTACAGAAGAAAGGAATCACCAGTGGACAAGTGTCTCATAGGACAACAAAAGATGCAACTTTTTTGGGGAACAACTGCTTACCTTATGTGGGGCATTTGACTTAATCATTTGTAACGGGTTGGTTAGATGGGTGAACTATGGCAATTTCTCCTGCAATACCTACAATGGAGCAAGTGTAGTAGACTATGCAATTTGTTGACATGGATTGTGTGAGAGAATGGAGGAAGTTTTGATTGGTGAACAACTGTGGGAGTTGAAATCTGATCATAAATCGATCTATTTAAGTCTAACTTGGGATGAACAACAACAACATGGGAATAAAAATTAGCACAATCAACAACCTCCTTCAAAGAACATAATTTTGTTGACTCAAAAAAACTGTAACACCTTCAAGATAGCACTAAAGTGGTTGTTTAACAAGGAGAAAACACCATTCAAGGGCCTTCATAGCCATGTGCTAACAAATTTAATCCAAAGCACACTTATAGAATGCAAAAGAGCAAAAAATAGGAAATCTGAAACAAACTTCTTTCTAATTAATGTTTGGTTTGATGAGGAAGCAAAACAACGAGGAAAAATTTGAAAGAGTCAAGCCAGAAAGAAATAAACATAAAAGCTTACAAAGAAATTGTAAGAAACAAAAAAGTTGATTTCATGATCTCAAGGAGGGAGGAACTAATTTTCTTGGGGAAAAATAACCCCAAGTTATTTTGGAAGGAAATCCAAATGAAAAAGAAACAAACTGAAAATAATATCACAACCTATCAATGGTTCAAGTATGCAAAGCATCTTTATGAGCAATATCCTAAGGTGGAGACCCCTCCCTTGGTCAACACTAATACTAAGCTCTTCACCATGTAAGAAATTGAGGCGGGTATCAAAAAGTTGGGTGTTGGAAAAGAAAAAGATTTAGATGAACTCTAAGCAGAATATCTAAAGTGGGGTTCAAAAACTCTTGCACCTCACATTATGAAAATTTTCAACAACATCATTCAAGAGGGATTCCCTATAGATTGGACAATGATCCTAGTAGTACCGCTTTTCAAGAGTGGGGATGTCAACAATCCATCCAACTATAGGACCATAATGATAAACCCCCTTTTTGCAAAGTTATTTGGAAGTATGCTATAAAATAAAACCAGCAAGTGGGCGCAGAAGGGGATAAGCGTGCTAAAGGGAAAGCATGTTTCAGACCTAAACAATCAATGATTGATCATGGTATAACTCTAAGGCACATCATTGAAAAAGTGTGGGAGAAAAAAGAGGAAGCCTTTTGTTGCTTTGTCAATTTCAAAAACGATTTTGACATGGTCCCTGGAGATAAGCTTTGGCATA
>JASDQU010500454.1:81569-95785 GCA_032191745.1 Picea mariana
AAATTCTATTTTTTCAGTCAACAAGTTGTTATGTATGTACACAATTGTTTTGAGATATACAATACTTACATAATATATTTCTAGTATAATATATTTTTTTGACATCTAACTTCTTCCACTGCACATCAAAGAAAATTCTTCCAAAAAAATTCATAATTCTTTTCATAGCAAGAAGTATGAAAACATGCATATGATTGTCAATTATTAATGAAAATACCAACTAATTTCTATTATTAATGAAAGTACCAACATAGATAAACAAATAAAAATTTATATAAACATAAATATAAACATATACAGGGATGTGGTTTTCTGTAAAAATTGAAACAATCTAGAAAGAGATGTACTTGAAATCAGAAACAATCAATTCAATAGAATCATAAATTCCATTTTTCAGTCAACAAATTGTTATGTATGTGCACAATTGTTTCAAGATATACAAGATTTATAAAATATATTTCTAGTATAATTTATGCTTTTGACATCTAACTTCTTCAAGTGCACATCAAAGAAAACTCTTCCAAAAAATCCATAATTCTTTTCATGAAAAGAAGTACTAAAACATGCATATGGTGGTCAATTATTAAGCTTGATTATTGCTATTATTGTATAGCCATGAATAGTCTTTTCTATTGTTAATGAAAATATGAACTCTACTCAGAATATTTTTTTTATATAGAAATATAAAAGGATGTGATTTTCTGTAGAAACTAAAACAATATAAAAAGAGATTTACCTGAAATCAGAATCATCTGCAATTTTTTAAACATTTGATCTCTTTATAGGCCACTTGGAAGGAATGTCATTCCCATATCCAAGAGCCCAACTTTCTACAAACACAGACATGATTCCCATGCCCTCTGCCAACTCTAAAAGGGTTTTCATTCCCTTCTCTTCCTCATCATTTACCTCTTGAAGGGCCAACAAATCAACATCCAGCTCTCTCAAAACCTCAAAAATACTTCTAGTCACATTTGAAGTTTCACAAGGTCTAGGATTTGGTCCACCATAACCTATTGGAGACATGGGAAGCTTGTTAGTACCAGGAATATCAATGTGGCTTAAAGTTTTTGAATGGTAACTAATATCTGCATTTAAAATTGTCCACCCATGTCTTCCGTGGAGACTGCTACTTGAATCCCGAGTGACATTCAACTTTGAATGGCTCATTTGGTTTAGTCTTTGAATGACTCATTTGGTTCAATGATATTTAATTTTCAGAAGAATTTATGGTTACCCTTAATCTCAATTTGGAATCAAATCCTTCACCATAATTCCATTTTTTCTTTGGGTTCTTTACAGAAGTAACTTGTACTATCATTAAATCTTGGGAATGGCTTCTTCATAGAAGTAACTTGTACTATCATTAAAGCTTGGGAATGACCTCAAAATATTTCTGGGCACCTTCATGCTCATGCCTGAAAGAAGGAAAGGCATTATGTTAAGGTCCACAAATAGCCAAAGTAGATCAATAGAGTCAAAAATATATCAAGTGACAGTATCAACGCAAGAATGCCTAAATCATGTGCTAAAATGGGAAAAAGAATAAACCCAAATAGTTAAACCATGGACAATGAAACATAGAATAACCCTTGAATCGAATTCAACCTGAACAAAACCCAATTGCATAGTTGTTCTTTAAATAAGTTTTAATAAGGACTTGAGCATCCTTGTTAGTTGAATATATCCTTTTGCATCACTCGCTTCTACGAAATAGTGCCCACCCACATGGACCACTAACTCAATGTTCGGTGTTCGTTGTTGTTAAAGGAAATTTTCCCTTTTTATGAGTTACAAGTCCTATGCTGCAATGCATAGTAGCTATTCACCTTAGGCTTCGAACTTGAAACCCCTCCATTGTCTCTAGCCATGGAGAACGCATTGCCTTCAACAAAGTACCTCCAGCTATTCACCTCGGGCTTTGAACTTGAAACCCCTCCTGGCCTATAGCCATTGAACTTTTCACCCTGGGCTTCGAAATTGAAACCTGTCCTTTCCTAGTAGCCATGGAAGAAGTATTGCCTTTAATGGAGTACCTTCATGGATTCCATCTTTCCACTTGCAAAAAAATCCCTGTTACCTATTGCAAAAAGAAACCTGTTACCTATCGAACATGATGAACGGGTAGGTCTATTGAAAATTTGAAAACAAAGTTATGTGAATTTCTTCTCACATGGTTTCCACCTCTCCAGTTACAAAAAACACATGTTACCTATTGAACATGATGAACCAGTGCATTAACTAACTTAGTTTTTGTAGATGGCCCTTGTGGCACTTGGATGGCTTGTGACATGTCTCTTGGCAGTGATAAGTAAGCCTCGTAACCGTGAAGTGCTCATATTTTCATTTTCATGGGAAAAACAAAAATAATGAAATAAAACTTGGAACGATTTTTCAGATTTTTTTTTTCTTTTCCTATAATCCTTAAGTTTTAAGCCGCTCTTATAAATATTAATTCTTATTTTAAAAACAAGCATACTCATATAAAAAATTATCCTCTTTATTTAAATTGGTGCAATATAAGTTTATTTCTTCTTTTAATAATACTTTTTCAAATAAATTATACTTATTTTTTCTTTGACAACAATTTTTCTAATAAATTGATGTCTTGTAACTTTCCATAAAATGTAATAAATTAATAAACTGATCTCTTGTAACTTTCCATAAAGTGTAATAAATTTGGAGTTTGTAACTTTTAATAAAGTGTAATATGTAACGAAAAATATGTAACGAACCCAACGTTTTGTATGACAACAAGCCTCTCTTAACAAGTGCAGGATTTTTTTTATTTTTTTTTTAAACTATATGAAACAAAGAGAGACAATTTATTGAGTTTGTTACTTGCTCAAAGTTTTAGAGGCATGAATAAAGTTATAAAATAATGGTGGATCTATAAGTAACTATGACGTAATTCAAATAATTTTATGTGGAAAAGAAACAATTGATTATTGTGAAGGTTTCTAATATTAGAGCTCAAGTGATTAGAGTAAATTGCCTTAGAAGGCATAACAAACTCCCTTAGAAATTATAACCAATATATATATATATATATATATATATATAGTGATAGTCCTTAATCCTGGTTTGATGGTTGTATGCATAGTTCCTTTTTATATTCCTTCTTAATTCTAGTAAAGGGAGGGGTGAGTGAGTTGAAAGGAATATAGTCAAGCATGAGTAATTGTAGCTATAGTTCAAGGGATCCTTAGCCACCTATAGATACTCGCCTTTGTTAATTAATAAATTTGAATGTCCTACAATATATCATCTACCTAATAATGTATTCAAACTTCTTTAACCTCATCCTATTCCAAAATTTAAATAAAATGATGAAATAGACAAGAAATCCAGGGTTAGGAACCATTGTAAATTCATGTAACATGGATCTCCATATATAAGCTTAAAACCTATAAAGTGAAAAGTAATGATAACAATATAATTAGCATACCAAAGTTTACACACACTTATGAAGTACTTGTCTTATTGAACATCAAGCTAAAATACAAATTCCAAAAAATGTAATGCTTTCCTTAATAATTAGAAAACCAACAACATATAAAACACTAAAATGATAATTCCTTCTATCTTAAGGAGACTCATATATTTTCAATAGCAAATAAGTATTGTATAACCAGAAAAGGTATTTAATTCAACTTAGAGCGAACTTCCCGGCATTTGGGTCATTGGTGGTCTTACCACAATCAAGCTTAATCAAGGATATTTTGTATTATGTTCATCATAAATAACTGATAATAAAATAAATATAATATTATTTCAGAATCAAATGGAAATGAAATTCAAGCAGTTCATAAAATATGGATTATAAATTTTATACATTTTTAACATGAATTGGACACAAGATGGTTGTTTTGTTTTCCAAGTGAAAATGTAAGTACAATGGAAGGAGAGTTAACAACTGCAGTTATTGGTTCTTTCGCCTCTCAGGTGGATTTTCCATTTGTGACTCTATATGTCCAGTAAATAAAAGCTAAGAGATGGGCAACCATGAGAGCGACCACCAATGTTTTGTTGTCTTTTAATTAAGAACATAATCAACGCTGACGGTCAATACACATATAATAAAATATATAATGTAATGAAAGTCAATAAAAATATAATCAACGCTGTCTTTTTATTGCTCGCTACAATAAAATATATAATCAATTCAATCTAGAAATTCTCGTTGACACCCAATATATAAAACAATACAACGTTTAAATGGCTGGACTAAAACAAAGCAAAGTTGTCAATCGGTGACCACAGTCTCATTTCGTCTTCGAATAATAATGATCAGAGGTAAAAACACAGAGAACGTTGCTGCCGGAAGGAGATAAGGAAGCTGTCGGAAATGGGGTTCGTCAATGAGGACAGATGTAGCTTGTGAGGGAGTAAAGAAGGCGCTGGGCAAGAAGCCCTGAGTTAAAACAGATGCACTCAATAAAATAATTGCAGAACGATATATTCAGCAATGACTGTGTGCAAAAAAAATGTCAATCGCCCAGTACACCACCAAATGAGGTCATTAAGAAAAGGGAAAATCGTTGGCTAGCTCCCAGGCAATGTGGTGTCTCTAAGGGTGGCCATTCGCCCAGAATATGGAAACAAAATGCTATCTAAGGAAAGGGAAAATTGCCAGTTGACTCCCAGGCATGAACGCCCAATCAAAAACAGTCCTAGTAAATACCATTACCTTTCTTTTAACTGGGAATTAATGCACGCATATGCAAGTCAGAAATTCCTATTCCCAACAAGCATCTCTCTATAGAAAGAAACGTCTTCAAGAATCCAAGACAAAAATACTTGCAGAGAGAAAAGGAAATCGTTAGCACCGTCATCACCCGATACTTAAACGTAGAGGAATCAGAGATAAGGATTAATTGTTTTGAATTTCAGACATGAGAAAAAAATCATAGCCCAAAAAAAATGACGCAGACACGGATCGTTAAATTATTTTTTCAATAATTTATAAATATAGCAATCACAGGCCAAGAAAGATTAAATTTACTGACAGGAATAACAGAACCATTTTTTTTTTTTTCATTTCCAGCATACAAAGTATAAGGACGCAGTCGGGGATAGTTAGAACATTTTTCCAAACGGCAGGGATGTGGAACTTAAGGATCACCGGCACAACCTATCCTTATCAAAAAGGATAATCTCGTTGTTCTCCACAGTAGTTATTGGTCTTAAAATAAAATAATCATTGACCATCCAATAGCATAAATGCGATCGCTGGTAAGGTAGGGGTAAAAGAATAACTCAACCATTGATAACTGTCAACCTAAAATTTGTCCAAGTAGTAAACAAATAATCACCGAATTCAAAAGGGTAAAATGTTGTCAAGGTATGAAATATTGCAGAGGTAGAAATTTAGAAGACGCAAAGATAACAAAAACGCATAGTCTCTCAACTCCAGAAGGCGCAATAATAACAATCAACCAAGGACTAATATAGAGGTAGACAACTACAGGTGAGTCCTTCGCTCATCATCCTCGCACCAAAAAGCAGGGCATTGAGATCCATACATCTTTTAATGCTAAGACAACGACCGTAGATTAGGCTCCTGGCAGACTGCTTAGGTGAGGACTGGTGAGCTAGGGACAAAGGATGACATGCGGGAAGATGAAGGTCACGAAAATCAATCAACCAAACATTCAGCTAGGCTATACAAATTTCAGTCATGAAACTAGACAATCAATTTACCTACTCAATACAGATGCAGATCTAAATCATACATCCTACAAAATTCTATCATTCAATCGAAAAAGCATATCATTGCATGCTCGCCTGCTCCAAGTGTTGTCCACGCGCTCCGTGCAACTCTCGCTCGTCGACCGTCGAGACTACACCGATACCTCCCAGCCAATGCCAGGGGTACACTTCTTCCCCCCTTAGACCCCGAGACGCAAAGGGGCCACACACATTATCCATAGGTTTCATCTAGTTCCCAGCTAGCCTCGCAAGGCTGAGCTACCACTCCTTTTCGAGTTGGGTATCCCAACTACCCACAAGTAAATCAATCAAGTCGATATTTTTGCAATGTAACGTTACGTAAACAGAAGATGATCTTTTATACTTCTCCTTCCTTCCTTTTATAGAGTTTTGAACTTCCTTTGTTTCCTAAAATCTCATTTAATTAAAGTTTTAAAAATATTTTCCTAAAATTTCCGCTCCGCACAAGTGTCCCCCATCCCTTACATTCCTCCATAAATTAATTTCTTTAATTAAGTAATTATCTTTATTTCCCTCACCCACCTAGAGTTACTCCTAGAATCATTCCTAGGTGTCCCTAGATTCCCTTACAGGTTTTAAAGGCTTTCCCTATTATGAAATTGCTAATTCAGTTTAAAATTAGAAAGCTCTTAAATGTAGATTGTTTACTAAGTTGACTTCCTGCTTTTTCCCTTAAGTTCCCCTTTTTCCTTTTCATGTTACCTCCTTTCCCTAGTTTCCTATTTTTTTTATTTTTCCTCTTTCCCCTTTTACTTAGAACTCAAAAAGGCAAGTCTGGAATTTAACCTCTTTTCCCTTTTATCATTAATTTAGTATCCTTTTAAATTATCCAAAAGATAAAATAATTAATTCCCTCTTTACATTTATATCCACAGATTTTATTTCTTATGAATAATTTAATTTCTTACTCCCTTCATGTTACAAAATTTTATGAAGATCGTAATTATTATTTAAGTGGTTTTTATTTTAAATTTTATTATTTTATTATATATATATATATATATATATATATATATATTAAAGGTAGATAAAATTTTACCCCTAGCGTAATTTTAGACTTAGGCATTAAATTTCGTACTAGGCGACATTTAATTAGGGAAATTGTTTTAAAATTTCTTAACATGTTATTTGTCTTAGGGCCATCTAGGTTCATCCCTCTATCATCATCAACGCGACGTGCCCTTCAGGACGCACTAGGTGCTCCAAGGGTGCCACTCCCCTCATATATTCCTTTGCGTGATGTGCCCTTCAGGATGCACTACGTGCTCAAAGGGTGCCACTCGCCTCTTGACTGATTGGTAGACATCAATAACCCCTGGAGTCAACACTCCGCCAAGTGAACTTGTGCGAGACTAAGGGCTTCTAAGGAATAAGGCCCCCGCCTTATTGCGCGCCCTTAGAATCATCGTGAGAAACTATCGCAGTCTACCCTCACGACATCATGGGTCCTCTCGAACTAGGTAATCGTTAACCTACAGTTTGAGCCACGGCGGTAGTGCTAGTAGGCTGTGGCAGGGCTGATGTCTACACCTCTCCCTCAAAATTTTTGGTAGTCGTGTGTGACCCCTTTACTCCATATGTGAGTCTAGTCGGCAAGCTATCGTCAGCCTGCATCATCAAAAAATTATGTCAGAACATATCCACATCATATCAACTAGTCAGATGCACTAATATCACAGTAAAACAATCAAACCCCAAAGGCACACTCTCTGACTCGATCCAGAGTCCAAGGGGTTCCATAGATGCCTCTGCGTCCTCAAGGTCCAAAACCCTACACACTCAGTAAAACCGATTCAATAGCACCTGTCTATGTCAATGTAGTAAAACAACATGTCATCAACCCATAACACATCGTAATCAAGGTCAAACGTTTTAATAGCATAAAAATCCAGATCACTTGCGAGCGAGTGTCCTCAAAGAATAAGTTTGCTTAGTGCGCTAGAGCAGGATGTTACAGATGGCTTGTGACATGCTTCCTGGCAGTGATAAGTAAGCCTCGTAATCGTGAAGTTCTCTTATTTTCATTTTCATGGGAAAAACAAAAATAATGAAATAAAACTTGCAACGATTTTTCAGATTTTGTTTTTCTTTTCCCGTAATCCTTAATTTTTAAGCCGCTTTTATAAATATTAATTCTTATTTTAAAAACAAGCGTACTCATAAAAAAAAAATCTTCTCTTTATTTAAGTTGGTGCAATATAAGCTCATTTCTTCTTTTAATAATACTTTTTCAAATAAATTATACTTATTTCTTCCCTGACAACAATTTTTCTAATAAATTGATGTCTTGTAACTTTCCATAAAATGTAATAAATTAATAAACTGATCTCTTGTAACTTTCCATAAAGTGTAATAAATTTGGAGTTTGTAACTTTTAATAATGTGTAATAAATCCTAAAATGGTGTTGCATTTTCATTGTAAAATACTAATGTTCAATCTTAAAACCCTAAAACGATGGGTTTCAAATCTAGAAGCATTGTTTATTGTGATTTGTTAAATGTTGTTTGCCTTTGTTGATGGCATATATCTTTCTTTTGAATGATTTATGTAAGTGTTTTATTTGCCATTTCTTTTGATACTTAACTACAAATTAAAATGGGAGTATTGCCATCGACTTAATGCTATGTCTAATGTCAGAGCTGCAAGTTTTTCTTACATAACATGGTGACAAGCTTCGTATGCAAAACATTTGTATCCACTTCACTCCTTCCAATCATGTGAACCAAAGCACCATCATAAAACCCATGCACGTATTTTACAATTCAATGTATTAAAGGATCTAAGTCGGCCCACTGAAAATACCTGCTTGTATTTCACAATTCAATGCATTAAAGGATATATGCAGGCACACTGAAAATACCTACACTTGTTTGACAATTCAATGCATTATGTTTACATTTTGAGCAATGAGTCTCAGTTTACATTTTGAACATGTGAAGGCATTGAGTTTTACACTAAATCCAATGTATTTGATGTCAAAAGATTTAAGCTACCACTCAAGGCAGGGGTTTGCTGCTTTGCATCTCCCCTTGTTTAATAAAGGGAAAAGGAAAAGGAATTAGTCTAAGTTATAGGTGGTAGGCCAATTGATATGTAATCCTCATCATCACTTGAATTATTGATCACCTATTTAGTTTATATACATTCATTTATCACATACTAACATTTGTGATATCTACCAAGTCTCTAACTTGTTACTTTGAAAGTCTTAAAAGCATTTGTGATATCTATCAAAATATCTAACTTGTTACTTTGAAAGTCTTAAAAGGAGTAAACTAACCAACACAAACTAAGTCAACATATCACTCAACGATATATAATAAAACCTCCCTATACATTTGTGATTGCGCATAACCCACACTTTTTTGATTTGTTTTTCTCCCTGTGCATTTGTGATTGTGCCGCATCGACCCTTTTTTATTTTGTTTCGCTAAGAAAGAGACGATGTTAAGAAAAGGTCCCTATGCATTTCTGATTGTGCCGGACCCGGACCCACACTTTTTTGTTTTGTGCTTTTCTTTGGTTCTCTAATCAAAGTACGGGAACCAACAAATTTCCTTGTCTACATTTAAAATAGGCGTTTGATTTTGATTCAGTTTGGTTTGCTATCTTTTAAGTCATGGGATCTAATCCTATGGGACCCTTTGCGCTCTCTAGAAGAATGAATAAAAATAAAAAATATTGTTTTATATTTTTCATTGATCATTTATTTTATGTAAATTATATATATCATATATTAAGTTAATCATTGATAATGTGTTATTTTCAATAGGTTTTTTTTTAATGAATAGTGTGGGGACATAAACAAATGGATATTACTAATGATTAGTTTAATGTATGATATATAATTTTCTCTTTATTTTAATCTTAAATACTTTTTGTTGTGACAAAAAAAGCCACTCAATTTCTTTTCTAGATCAATATGCAAGAAAAATATAATAATATTTTTTATCTTTATAATTTATTAGATTATAAAAATTACAATAAAATTTAAATTTTCTAATCATATTTTTACTGTAATAATATTTTTTTTATATTTTAAAAATTCATACTTTTACACTTTTTATATTTGATTATAGAAATTATAATAAAATTTAATTTCTCCTAATCATATTTTTATTTATAATAATATTTTTTTAATATTTTAAAAATTCATACTTCTAATAATATGTAAAAAATCATAGTATAGTAGATATTTGTTTTATTGTTAAATTGAAGATAATCTATTATATCTTCATACCTTCTAGGAAAATGCATAAAAAAAAATGTTATAAACCTTTATTAACCTTGTTTTAAACACTTACCTTTAAACACTTATCTTTATTAACCTTGTTTTCATTAGCCTTGTTTTAAACACTTGTCGTGAATGTTTTGGTTAACAAGTTTGATTTATAAAATTTAAAACACTAATTTGGTTTAAATATTTAAAAACAATATGTTTTTACTTTGTGATAAATCTGAATGAAGGTTTATACCTGTGGGGAATTTGAATGAATATTTATACTATAATGAATTTCAATAAATATTTATACACTCTTGTAAATGTGAAGGGTCTATACACTATGGTGAATTTGAACATGAATTTGAATGAAGGATTTTTCCTCTTCGGTAATTTGAAGGGAGGTTTATATTTTGCATTGAATGTGAAGGGTTTTTTAGCTTTATACTATTTGAGTAGAGGTTTATATCTGTGGTGAATTTAAATGGACATTTATAATATATGGTGAATGCAAAGGGTTTATGCTCTGTGATGTTTATACATGCAATGCATTGTATCTAATGGAATGAATTAGAATTAGAATGGAGAAGGGTTTTTATTATGCATTAAATCTAAACATAGATTTATGCAAGTAGTGAATTTGAATGGAGATTTATACTTTATAGTGATTGTGAATTGTTTATACTCTAATGTGAATTGTTTATAATCTACAGTGAATTTGAACATAAATTTGAGTGGGGAACTTTATGTCCGTGGTGCATTGGAATGGAGGATAAATCGGGTGCATAAGTTCTATCTCTTACTTATTTTTTCTTCCTTTCAATATGAACACTACACCTCATATTCAAAAACCTTAACCTATCAATGGGAGGCCCAGAAAATTCACCCTAGAGAGTCATTATGAAAATATATAATCATTATAAAAAAGGAAAGCAAAGAGATAAGAAAAAATCATTCATACACAGATAGAGAATAAAATATTAGGGTTTGATACTCAATAGCATAAAATCGAGACTAGAATACAAGAAATGAAAGAACAAACACAATCAAACCAAGAAGGAGAGGTTAAAGAAAAATCACAACATGAGAGATAGAATTAAAGAGATAGAAGAAAAACTAGCTAACAATTTGGACCTAAGTAGTCTGAAAAATAAACTGGATATCAAACCCATCAAAGAGGGAATGAATAAGATAATTGAGCCCATATTGAGTGTAACAAAAGAGCCTTGAACCTCATAATTTTTGGTATAAAATAACAAGATGAGGACACACACCAACAATATTAAAATAAGAACTAAAGAATAAATCACAAATTGAAACAACTTACGTCAGAGAAGAAGAGAAGTTAGGAAAAATACTTAAACATAAAGATAGGTTGATCCATATTAAAATAAGTTGTAATGACCATAAATATGGCATAATCAGTAAATGTTAAGGGTTATAAATATTTATAAGTGAAGATCCCATATCAGAAGACCAAGCTAAATTAAGGAATGAAGTTCACAATCTAAAAGAAGTCGAGAAGGAAGGAAAATGAGAAATAATTAGAAATCATAAAGTTAATTTTTTTTAAGTAAGAAGCTATATATTACATGTCATAAACGAAAATTACAGTACCTTCTTGAGAATGAGTTTTGGAGTTTTGAGTTGCCTTGAAGGGAGACCAACTCAACCTGATAGATTGACTTGAAAGATCAGTGAAAATTAGACATACTTTCATGAATCACCCTGTGGGGAAACTGATTCGACCTATCCATGCATTCAAACTGTAGATCAAAAAAAGATTATACGATGAACTAGACAATGCCTATCGACTAACATACCCATACAATATACATTACTAAACTCCAACAGCCTAAACAGAACCTTCCAGAAACAAATGACAATTGTCAAAGTAAAACATCCATGCTGACACATGTATGTCTGTCGACTGTCATGGTGTATAGTGTGCTTGCATGTTCATCTTCCATTGTGCCTGTGCCCTGCGGGTGTTGGAGCTTGAGTTTGGAGAATGTAGGGAGTGAAGCAGTGTCGAGAGAAGAGATTCAATTTTATCTACATTTTGGTGTCCCTGATAATTTTTATCTACATATTGGACTTCCTTCGAAGGTGAGGCATAGCCTGACGAACGAGAGGGAGAGGTGGAGATTCGTACAGGAAGAACCAGGTAGGCACCAGGGAAAACAACTGAGAGAAAAAGTTGTTGGAAGAGGAGGGCGATAGAAGCCAATTGGGGAATGGGTGTCGCCATAAGAGGGATGATGGAGATTAAAGGCGCACGATCATAGGAGGATCAAACAACGTACTAGTGTCATATCCATGATGGGGAGCCAACTTTGAGCGCATTGGAGCATTTAGTTGAGAGCACAATGAAATGGATGGTTGCAGGAGCCATATGGTGGTAATAAAGGCCGAAGGGAGCATCAGGTTCTGTCACGTGGGTCAAGGTGAGGTGGAGGGCACTGAGTTCTTTGTCAGACGTGTGGAGTGCTTTGACTCCCCATCTAGAGGGCTAAAAATCATAAAGTTATTATTAGAGGTAGAGACAATAATAATAATAATAATAATAATAATAAATAGGAATTAGGGACACTCTAGATCCCTTTTTGGAATTTTCATGGCTTTCTGTGGTTCAAAGGTCATATGTTAAATTAGATCTCGAGTGATATTGATATTATTTTTCTAGTTGAAACATGGGAGCATGATGAGTCTAATGTCCCTAACATAGAATAATTTTTCTTGTGGTCAACATGGAACAAGAAATCCTATCCCAATTGCAAAGAAATTGGAGGTATAGCCTCTTATAAAATAAATAAAAAAACATTTCTCCTCACATTCAGATTCATAAGATAGGGCCTCTGAATCAATACATTTGGATAGAAATATTAGAAATCAATTCTAATAAGATTTAAGAAGAATTTTTTTATTTCACACCTATTTATTCTACATTTATAAGAAATAAATTCTAAATAAAAATTATCCTAATACCCTATAACAAGATACTTACACTTTGAGAAATGAATACTTTTATAAGAAATAAATTCTAAATAAAAATTATCCCTATAATACCCCAGAACAAGATACTTACACTTTGAGAAATGAAGGTAATATCCTCTCGCTATGAGACTTTAATGCTAGAAATGAAATTAAACAAGTTATTATTTTAAGAACGATTCCAATCCTAATCCTTTATGGCTATATGAGGACCTTGTTTTACTTAATAGATACAAAATAAAATTTAAAGACGTCACAAAAAAATTATTTGGTACCGAGCTACTCAAGCTAGTTTTCAAGACCTAATAATTTGCGATGGTGTAACAAAGTAAGTGAACACCAACCACATGACTTGTATTCATGGGTTAGGAATTAGTTTCATGGATTAAGTGATATATGCTATCCCCATACGCAACCAAATCTTAAATTTATTTTTTTAAACGACCATGAACCCAAATTCGATCATAGACTTTTAACCCTAACTCTAAAATTTTCCATGCACAAAAATCCCATTGAAGAAAATTTCGATATCAAAGGCTCCTACTTTTTGAAAAAAATAAAGTTGATGTTTTCTTAAAGGATTTAAATAGTGAATTAAATCTCCTAACTTATAAGGACAAAATCAAAGAACTCTCATAATTTTATAAAATCTCTATGATAATTTTATAACCCTTTCAACTTCCATTAACAAGTTCTCTTTGGAGGTCTCATGTTGAAAGAATAATAGAACAACCACCCATTGGTATGATAAAAAATGAAAAATTTCTAGGAAACCCATTAGAGATTCTTCTAATGTATTCTTAAAACTTGATAAGATAAATACAAACAAATCCCTAATTAAAAGGGGGAAAAGTACTATATAAATAGAAATCACGAGAATCTTTTACACCTATCTAAGATTGATCCTAAGAAGTTCTTAAGGAAAATTCTAATTCGTAATGCTAAAGAAATAATATGATTCCCTTGAAGGAATGTAATTCCTACCTTAAAAGTATTTACGAACTTCTTAATGCCAGAAATTCTTAATGCCATGGACACCATTTCAAATGTTCCTACATAGGATGGTGTTTTTTTGTATGGAAGACATAGAGTTCACGATTGTTGAAATATTGGCCAATACGAAGGGGGGGGGGTGAATCGATATTGCTTCTTTTTGAATATTTTTAATAATGATTAATTATTAAACTTATTAATCACAACAATTGATCAACAAGAATTACTAAAAACATAAATTAAATATAACAATAAAAAAAGTACAAGTTACAATGT